>RPOG01001271.1:0-165643 GCA_008086565.1 Thalassoma bifasciatum
CACATTTAGTACATTTCCTACCTTTAAGTTGAGCATACCCCTCTTTCAAACCCTTTTTTACATTGGAAAAGAGTTATTTGCATTCTTTAAACACACAGTTCATCACATTTCTTTCTTTTGTTTTGAGCACCTGTGTTTTTACATATTTTCATTATTTCTTTTTCTCACACACTCACTTTAATGTGCCACTGTCACAGATATGTCCAATGGGAGAGATTTCTCTTCATGATGATTTGAATTAATGGTAACGTAACAGTTTTGTTTGGCTGCCGTGGAGCCCATTAAAGCCATCGAACAGCCTGTTCAGCGTGGAGGGACCTCCAGCTGCGGGTCATGCCAGCCCAGTGAGCTCAGCGGGAAACGCTGACCCACATTTAGTCTGTCTGTCTCACTTATTGCCTGCAGGAATTCTTGGAGTTTTTTCAGATGGCTTTCAGCAGATAACTCTGTTTTCGTATACGACAGGACATTCAGAGGTATTGAATGGGAAGTTTGAAAGCAGAGCGACTTTAAAAAACTGTGGTGTTATTGCTTTTTATACCACTGAGTCCTGGAAAAGTCATCTACCAGAAGGAAAACTTAGAAAGAAGTTGAGATGTCGACAGTTTTTTTCTTTTCTGTTCTAAAATATGATTTCAAAGGAGTTGGACATAGCAGAAAACTTGTGGTGTTTCTTTTGCAAAGTACTTTTTTGATGGAGAGGTTTTGCCATAATGTTGTGTAAGTTTATGATTGTTTTATCTCCGTCAGCTGGCTTTGATTTGTCAAACACACAACCACAAAAATTGCGATATTTTCCCATGCTTCGAAAGTCAAAATACTTTGGTGCTGTTAAGGTTATATAACAATCAAGCCAAAACTCCAATTCCCAGCATGCTCATCCGTTCAACTGTGAACTCAGCAGCTGAAGTGATCCTCACGGTGGTAAATCTGTCAATATGTCTGACGTTATATACGTCTGTCTCTCACATCTAGCATATCTAGCCACTAGCGTGAAATCAGGAGGAGTCTGCTTGATGTTGGAGGTGGAAAAGGCTGCTGGGGAAATTTGTGACGCAAGACATCTTTGTTGTTCTGTCCCAGCGTTGCATTACAATGAATTTGAGTCATAAATTCCCAGTTTCACAACCTTGAACAGACTCCAGTTATTTTTTTTTTTTAATGCAAAAGTCAAGTGTTTAAAGTTTGCTACATTTTGGTGGATTTTATGTTGAGAGACTTCATCTCATTTTAGCAATGGGAACGTTTCCAGATAATAAGAATATGATAGAAGTCAATAAATAAAGCAAAGAGCTGAAGCTTTTAGGGATGTATTAGGAGGGGGATGAAAAGTGGTTGGCTTTGATAAATGTGTGATGTCATGAGAACTATTTGTCTGAGAAAAAATTCGAGTGGTGGAGTCTTTATCAGAGTGTGAGAGGGAAAGAATAAACACCTGATTAAAATCTTGAGTAACGGGAGTGAAACAAAAACAACTGAGTAAGTATTTTATTTAAAACAAGAAAAAGAGTGAAACAGTCTGTTCATCAGCTGATGAAAAGTTTAAGACCACAGTTTAAAAAGAAAACGAGAAACTGAAAAACCCCTAAGTTAGAAATTAAAGTTTGAAAAGTAGTAATGAGGAGCTCCACTGTTCTTGTTTATCACTTCAAACATAAGTTTGTTCATGCTTGATGTGAGTGTTTCCAGGAGGTTAGTGGGACGTTGCCCCGAGTGGTGAAGATGCTTAATGTTGGCATCCACTGTCTGGAACTGACGATCATTTCTGTAAACTTCCCTCCCCATCCATCCCATAATGTTCTCAATGTGGTTTAGATCAGGGGAACACGCAGGATGTTCCAAAAGAGTGAGACTGTCCTTCTTTTGTCAGGCGGCCATTGTGAACTGCAGCATTGTCCTCTTAAAAACCCAGTCACTAGCACACAGAGCAGGGCCCTCAGTCATGAAGGACGCCCCCTGCAACATCTCCACACAGCCAGCTGCCGTTAAAAACCCCTGCACAACCAGCTCCATTGTTACATTTAAGGAAAAAGCAGATCATGATGCCCCCCCCCCCTCAACTGCACCAGTAATGGCCTTAATTTGTGTTAATGATTGACCCTTGTTTTGACAAACAGCCAATCAGATCTTCTGGTTCAGCGCTGGTGAAATACTTTTGGGTCGAACACTTAACTTTTTTGTTCAATAATCCTCAGGGTCTTTGGAGAAATTCATAATGTTTGTCTCACTTTTTCTAACTTCAGCAGCATTTAATCCACATTTTGTGCAGATTTTGTCTTTTTAAGTCTGAATTTTTAATTCAAGGATTCAAGGAGTTTTATTATCATTCAACCCATGTAAAACATGGGTGGGACGAAATTAGGTTACCCTGGTCCTGGAGCAAGCCCAATTGTAGAAATGAGAATAATAAATATATACAAATATACAATAAAAAATAGAATAAAAGAAGAACACAATCAACTAGCCTTTGTAACAAATAGACAGAATAAAATAATAATAATAATAATAATAATAATAAGATGAGCTGATGAACAGACTTTTCTTCTTTAATTCTTTAATTTCACCTTAATTTCAATAAATTCCTCATTCAATTTGTTTTTGGTCTCACTCCCATTTCTTCTTTTTGAATTTTGAGATTCCACTTAAATTTTTTTTGAGCAAAATGTAAATTGGTTCAGTTTTTCCACGGCAGCCATTTTCACATTGCAACTGAATTTTATTTTTTTAATACTCAGTTCTTTTATCTTCAATTCAAATTTAACTGGACGATCTTTCTTTTTTTGCCTTGATTGTGAAAAACAGAATAACTTCTATCTTTAAAAACTGTCATTTCCTTCACTCATCATCTCCTGTTCTGCAGAGTTAAGGAGTTCAGATTAGAAAATGTCTTCTGTTTTTGAAATGTAATTAATTGACTTTCTTCTGTCCAAGAGGTTTCTGAACTGTTGCAACACTGCCGCGCTCTCGCAATTCTCCCTCTGTCGCTCCCTCAGAGCAGAGATCTTGTAAAAGTCCAGCTGTGAAGACAAATTCCTGAGCTTCCAGGAAAAAATGCTATCAGACGGCATTAGCCCAAATATTGTCTTTGATTAATCATTTACTAACCGGCTCTGACGTGGCTTCATGTGAGGGAAGTCCAGAGGCTGAGGCATTACTCACGCCGCCAGGTGTTTGTGGTGCTCAGATATTTGTAACAGAAAGATGTTCCAGCAGGAATAAAAAACACTCAAAGCTTCAAAGATTGTTTCGAGTTTGTAAATGAGCACCTACTGCTCTCAGGCTCCTTTGGAGACAAAGTCTTGACGACGAGTCTTTGGTTCAAACCAAACATTGAGCTCGGAAAAGAGAAGACGAGTAAACTGTTTGTTTCGATGTCGTCCACTGTCTCTGTCTCTTGTTCTGTCTTTGTCTTTAGACGACAAAAAGACAAACGAAAAAAAGGGGACACTCTTTAATCGGAGAGTGACTTATTTGTCACTAATTAACTACTGATCAGAAACACATGCTTAAACTGCTGAACAGCCCTGATGAGAAGCAAATCGAGCTCGGTCTATGAGAACTAGACTAGGTAATGAGATTCATGAGCCTCTAAGTAACGGAGACGTCGTAGCTTCCTAGTTTCGTCGTAGCAGGTAATTACTACTAACGAAAAATGTCGTTGTACGTCCGCTCTACTTTTTGTCTTAGACTATAGAGAGAGTGTCATTAGGAAAAATTTCACTGTTGAATAAAAGGAGTACCACACTCCCTCATTACAGTAAAGCAGAACATGTGTAAGTGGTGCTGTAAGTAAAGACTCCGCTCTAGGAGATTCTTAGGTCTCTTCCAGCCAACTCACACACACACGCGCGCACACGTGCACACACATACTAATGTCTGTTGTGCAGTAACGCTAAATGAATCAATGTAATTATTGACAGGCAGAGCCTCAGCTCCAGCATTATTATATCACATGACTACATAAGGCATCACTTTGCTTTGGAGAAAAACAGAGTGTTGGTGCTTTACAGACGAGACATTAAATCAAGTGCTTTACGATGGGGTGTAAAAAACATTCTGAGCTCCAACAAAGTCTCCAGATTGATGACACACCTGTTGACCCATCCATACACAAAAACTAATAGTTTATACAGAGCTGAAATATTGTGCTTCTTGTTTTGGACAGAAAAAAAACAAACATATGCCCTCAGGACCAGTTTGATTCAACTTTGAGTTTTGTTTTGTGGGGCTGTAGTTACTGCTTTAGTGCAACTGTCGCTCAGTGGTATTTTCAACAGATAAGATGAGATACTTTATTCATCCTATTTGGGGGAAATTCACAGTCACAGCAGCAATGCAATGCTGCTGCAACAAGCTGCCACTGAGTGGTGCTTGGAAAAGTAGAAGTAGAACTTAATTAATAAGTTAATTAGAAAAGTCCGTCAGAGTCTACGGCTTGTCCATAATTCTGTAGTTAGCCTCCACCTCCACAGGGTCCAGGCTAGCTCTGTTAGCCATGTCTCTGATGAACCATCTTGTTGGAGACAGATCTTACATTCCCCATAACAATGGATAGAAGCAAGGACAGTTCCATGATGTCTCTTACTGGGACGTTGTCCTAACTCCTTGTTTTCAGCTCGGGCTTAACGATAGTTAGCGTTAACATGCTAGGGGCTGCAAACAGCTTAATCCTAGTTTATAAATAATGTAACCATGGTTACAGGTAGGACACATACAAGAATGGAAAAAGGGAAAAAAAACGGCTGCAAACATAACTAGTTTGGTGTCCGTGATCAACAAATGAGGCATAAAAAGTGATAGCAAGTACCAAATTTGAAGGTAATAAACAAGAGGAAAAGAAAAGGAGGGGGAAAAAAGAACAATAGACAGAGCTGTTACTGAAGTAGCACTTAGGGAGTTAATGGTTGAGAGGTGAAATAATCCAGATTGATTAACTGTGCATCACTGGGAAAACAAACAAATAGTGATGAACAAGTTGCATTGAAAATCCACAGCAATGCTTTGGGCTGCATTCATGGGAGCCTCGGTGTTTGTTTACAACCCCATTCCATTGAAGTTAGGATGTTGTGTGAAATGTAAATAAAAACAGAATATTATGATTTGCACACCTTTTTAACCTTCAGTTAAATACACTACAAAGAAAAGATATTTATTGTTCACACTTGTTCTGCAAATATTCACTCATTTTGAATTTGATGCCTGACACACGTTCCCAAAAGCTGGAACAGGTTCATGTTTCCCACTTACATCACGTTTCCTTTAAACAACACTCAATAAACATTAGTGTACTGAGGACATTAACTGTTGAAGCTTTGGAGCCTGAATTCTGTCACATTCTTGCTTGATGGACAATTTCAGTTGTTCAACAGTTCAGGGTCTCTGTTGTTGTTATTTGCTCTTCATAATGTTCCACACATTTTCAATGGGCGACAGGTCTGGACTGCAGGCAGGCCAGACGAGCACCTGCACTCTTCTACTACAAAGCCACACTGTTGTAACTGGTGCAGAATGTGTCTTGGTTTTATTGTCTTGCTGAAATAATCAGGGACGTCCCTGGGGGTGTGCAATGATTCAGGGTTCATTGTAACAGATTTTTAGTCCAAATAATCATCAAGGGTGGTGTCAATATGAGTACTCTACTGCTCTTTGCTGTGTTACAGCCTCACTGACCTTGTATCCTGACTATATAAGACGTTTTGCATCTGCTATTACTGGTCAGACTGCTAAAGAAGAGAAAAAGTACAGCAGCCTGCGGCATCATGTCCCTGGTTTCTTCTCTTCATTTTGTTGCTGAATAACAGAACACACACTGGGAAAGGCATCTGACAACGCTTATAATGTCTTCTTTGTGTGTTAATCTCTTGAAGTCACGTTTAATTGGTCGAAATTTATTTTTGTGGAATCATTGCTTTAATGTTGAGTGTGTCTTGTCTGACAGGATCTTATAAAGTGCGTGATCAAAGGGTTGTGAGTTTAAAAAATTAGTCTGAATTGGCTTCATGAGTGTGGTCTCCATCTTTTAAGATCAGTTAAGATCCAAAAGTCATGTGGTGTGTGGCTGACCTAACCATGTGTCACAAAATCTGGAGCTGAAGTCCTCCAGTGGATATACTAAGAAGTAGGATGGATAAATGTAAAAATGACACAGGCACTCACAGGCTCTCCTCTGCTCTTTATAGATTATTAATGTTAGGAAGACAGATTTGTAGCATGAGTTATGTTTATTTTTTAATTCTAGGGATCTGTGTTCCTGGCTGGTAGCACTATCATGGGATCCAGTGTGAGGAGGATTAAGTGAAACATATTCCTCTCTCTGTTTACATTTCCAAGATATTATCGAAGGTTTAAAGTAAAACTGGCTCTCAGCTAACACTTCAGGGATGTCCTGAGTGTGCATCTGCTTCTCCTCTGATTATTTTCTCCACGTCTTTCTCAGAAGCCAAGTCACATTCTTCAAGCATCTCTTGTGTTAGTGCAACAGCTCAGACAGAGAGGGTTCACCAAGAACTTCTGGCAGATGAAACAAATGAATACTTGGAAAGAGCAAACTATTTTTTATGATAACAAGATCCACCTTAGGGTTTCCTCGTCTGTGCTGTGTTATTATCAACTCTCCTGTTCACAAGGCTTTGTTTTTTCTGCTTGACAAACTTAAGAATTTACTGATATAAGTATAACTTCTGATTGGTTGTGTGGCATAAACAGAAATACATCATAATAATATTGGGCGAATCACACAGCTCTGCTTTTTTCATGTGTAAACCTTTCCAGCTATCAGAGAACATGAATTTGTCTCATCCCTGGCTCTGTGTTTAGTCTGAGAGCTGCTGTCCTCATCTGCTCTATAGCTGCCTGTCAGAGGCCTTAATGAGACCAATGATAATCCTCAATCTGTGCGCTTCATTAAACTAACATCAAACACAACCAGTCAGGGAGCATGAAAGCATAAAACTCTTCTGAGCTCTGCAGAAAACGCTTCAACTCAGTCACTTTACAGAGTTTTTAAGGTTTGGTTCCTCATTTTGACCTATGACAAAGAGAAAGTGTGTGGAAACTACTGTGTGAATTCCAGGGGTGGAAGTAATTAATTACAAATACTCAGAACACTGTAATTTAGTAGTTTTTTGGGGTACTTGTACTTTTAAGAGTACATTTTCAAGTCTGTACTTGTACTTGTACTTAAGTAATCATTATACCATGTAATCTACATAGTTACTTTATAAAATCACAGTTGAGTGCTGAGTACAATTTTCATTAATATCTAAACCTTTTATCTGCATTTTTGTAGCCAGTAAGGTGATTTGATAGCAAACAAGCCAATGAAAACCAGGACGTATGGATGACAAACAAAACAAAGCAAAAAAAATGTTAATGGGTGTTCATGATTGATCGCTAATTGATTTTGTGTTAAGAATTTAACCAGTTAAAATGTATTCATGGATATTCTAGCGATCATCGTGGCAGCAACTACACCTCATCTAATTTGTTTTTGTCTGCCTGAGACCTTTGCTGATTAAGGGAATAAAAACTTAAAATGACAAAAAAAAAGAACAAAAAAACCCCAATGCAAATGAGCAAAAAACACTTGTTTTCTATCTTATCAGTTATTAATGATTATTGATTGTTAGCGTTTTAACTATTGGTAAAGCAAAACACAAAATTTAGAGCCCTATCTGGAGAGGTGACAGTGACATCACCAGTTAAAAGTGACTAATAATCTGTATAGTTCTAATCTAACAGTTTTTTTAAGAATACTCTGTACCAGTGTTGTTTTAGTCAACGATGACGACAAAATTATTTCGTTGACGCAACTTTTTTTCATGACGATAACAAGACGAGACGTGTGTGAGTTTTCGTTTACGGGACGAGACTAGACGAAAATGTTGCTGGCTGCTCTGTCAGACGTTGAAAATGCACAACATTTCTGCCTATCATTGGTAAATGTGTCTGTTAAAAGCTAAAAAATATCAGCAATGATGCTGCATCCTACCCTTGTTTGGTCACACCCACCACCTGACGTTCAGCCCACATTCTGCAAAACACACCTACTGTCTCTGTAGCACTGTAGTGATGCATCTCCATCACTGAGAAAGTCTAGGCTAACCAACTGATAAGGAATCTAGTTATTATGCAAAAGTGTTCAAGTTAATTTTTGTTTTATAAATTGCAACACTTGAGACAACCAGTCAACCTTGACTCCAATTTCCAATATTTATTGACCTAAATTAATTGAAGACTAATGCTTTCTTTTTTTTCTTTTATGTTTTACTAAAATTACACAAACACCTTTTTGAGTTTTTGTAGACTAAAATAAGACTAAAAACTTTTTGAGTTTTCATCAATTAAAACTGGACTAAAACCTTTTGAATTTTTGTCGATTAAAACTGGCTTAAAACTTTTTTGAGTTTTCGTCGATTAAAACTGGACTAAAACCTTTTTGAGTTTTTGTCGACTAAAACTGGACTAAAACCTTTTTGAGTTTTTGTCGATTAAAACTGGACTAAAATGATCACATTATGACATGACTGAAATGTGACTAAAACTCATAAGCATTTTCCTCCACAAGACTGAGACTAAGACTAAAACTAAGATGGCTGTCAAAAACAACACTGCTCTGTACTTTTACTTGAGAATTTTTCTAACACCAGTACTTTTGCTTGTGATTGAATAATGTTTGAGCAATGAAACAGTACTTGTACTTGAGTTTGTACAGATTTTCAGTAGTCTGTCCACCACTGGTGAATTCATGGAAGAAAACATTTTATACTTATTGATTCAGAGTCTGAATTAACATGTTGCCTCTGAAAATCAGGCCATATTAGTTCATTCCTAATTTCAATGAGCCACATGTATGATTGCACCAACATGCTAACATACGGCAGAAGGAAAAACTATGAAAGTTACAGCAAAGCTTGAGTGGAGGACCACTGAACGCATGATGATCCAACCTCTGGAAACCATGAATATTCAAAACCATGTGACAGTTCATCCAGAGGTGAAAGAGTTATCCCTCTGCACAAGCGAAAAAACGGCTTTGAAAACTTTGTCGTGCCACTGGGGCGAATAAGCATCAGGGCATCAGAAAAGACAAGTAGATCTATCCTCTAGGAACCATGATTGTTGCAATAAATTTCCCCCAGACAATCCAGGCAATTTAGAAAGTTTCACCCCCTTAGGAAAGATTCGCTTTGAAAACCTTGTAAGGGCATTAACTTACTTCTGGCATTATTTGGATCCATCCTATGAGGACCATGAGTGTTGGACAACATGTGGTAGTCAAAGGATATGATATATTTCACAAAAATGTGCTATGAAACCTTCTGTATTGGTGATGAATTTAGCACAGGCATAAAAAAGTCATTAAGATTTATCCTCTGGGAACCATGATTGTTAAATTTCACATGGCAGACCATCGAGGCATTTTAAGGTGCTTCACAACTTGAGTACAACCATGCATTTAAAATAACCCTTGAAGTGCATTGACTTGAATAATGACCAATATGATCCATCCTCTGGCAACCAGGACTTTTGAGAATTATTTGGCCGATCACTAAACAGTGCAAAATGTGTTTTAAAGAACCTCATAGTGTCATTACATTAAATCAGCCTTGTACAGAGTCCTACTGATCCATCCTCATGGGACCACGACTGTTAAATCATCAAGATGATGTCAGATTCACAAATTGAAATCTTGGGAACGGTTGAACAAATTCACAAATTTGAACATAGGTCGTTTATGGTCCAACCTTTGGGAACCACAAATGTTCAGAAACATGTTGCGTACCATTGAGGAGCTTTTAGGTATTTCACTTTGTCAGTGAAAATGCTGTTTGGAAATCAAATAGTGGCATTGATTAAGTCAGTAGTCATTGAGATCTCGCCCCTGAGGATTTGTATAAATGAAGTGGTAAACCAACAAGTTCACAAACTTCAACACCAGCTTCTCCTGGACTCTCCTAACTCTTTTCCTGGGCCCACCTCATCAGTTACAGTATCTTCTCCTCCTCTTCCTCTTCATCCTCTCTCGCTCTCATGCCCCTCAGCCCTGACACCAGCCTTCCTTTGAAGTCCTCTTTTAAGAGCACAATTAACCCCCTCCTCCAGACACTGCACTCACTTCTCACCTTTTTAATAAGGCGCTCATAGACAAGTGTCAGACCTTTTCTCTTTCTTTCTCTCACACACACTCTGTCACACACACACTCTTAGATCTACAGCTCCTTACAACACGCCTGTAAATTCTTTGTCACTTGGCTGCAAACTCAGGGACCCCTTCCTGTGCACTGTACCAGTGTGTGTGTGCGGTGTGTGTGTGTGGGTGTGTGTTTCAAACGAAGAGGGCAAATGAAGGAGAGTCAGAGGTGGTTTTTGGTGGTTTGACTCAGTGTGAATGCAGTTTCCCGTGCTTTGATACTAAGTGAATCAGTGGTGACTGAGGATGAAAAACACCCATAAATCAGCAGACCACCTAATTGCTGCTCGTGTGCTGTTTTCACCGTATATCAGTGTGCTGGACCCACATATCCAGGGTTATCTGAACATCGTCGTGTTACACCACAGTCATTCTTATGCTGCTCAAACTGTTTCTACTGGTCTGCACAGACCCCGTTCAGCCATTCTGCATCTTGAAAAGTTGGCCCCATACATCCCTCCTGGATGTGCACATGCTCAGTATTTGTTCTGGCGCTGGTGGGACACACGGCCTCGGGCTGCAGGAGTAATTCTGAGCAGGTGAATCTGGCCTTTGTGACTCAGCCTGTAGTGAGAGCCTCCAGGGTCCGGCTGCTTATTAATTCAAACTGATAGCAGGAGACATATTGAATTAATAATGAAACCTCTCCTCTGTTTTTATCTTGTTTTCGTCTTTGTGGGAGATGAAACTGGTGTAGTGGATGACATGTCAAACAATTAAATCATAGTGACTGAAGCTCAAACCTCTTTGAATTAGTAAAAAGCATTTTTACCATTAAGCAACATAAATATGTCGCTATGGTTGAGTACTGGTTGGTTTCAATAAGATGAACTATTAGTGTGGTTGAGATCAAACCTTTAGCACTAATCTCAGTTGATAATAGTTTTGGTATTTGCCTGAGAGGTCTCATTTTGGTTTGGCTCCCAAGTCCCTGATAATTAACTGTGACATTGCCAGCAGAAGATAAAATCTACATCAGAGCGACTTCTTGTTTTTGCTTCAACTTTAACTTTAGCTTCATGCCAATATTTGTCAACAACACATGTATCTTTCTGTCTGGTTTCCATTTGTGTTGAACCTGTTGTTGTTGATGAAAGATGTGGCCGGATCCCTCAGTTTGGACATCCCATAGTTATGTCTGTGACATCTCTGGTATGCAGAGAGGAACTTAAGCGCAAGTGTTCACTTTTACCCAGGAATGAACTGTTTTGACTTTGGTGATCAACTGTACAATACATTAATGTAGTCTTCAAGACAACACCCATCTGTTTCTGATCTGAGCTTTGAAGCCTTGTTGTCATTGGTTGGGATATTGTACATGCTGAACTAAACCTAGCTACAGTCAAGGTAGTGAGAGGAAGAGAAGCTGAGGTGCTAACAGCTACATTGTGCTTGTCAGTCACGTTATGCAATTTTAGTATCTTGAAAACTCCTGAGTTGTAGGAAAATGCAGGCAAATAGGGATGCAAAATTCTGGGAATTTTCAAGTCTGAAACTTTACATGGGAATCCTAAGAAATTAACAGGAATTATCAAGGAATTCATTCTAATAGTAAACATCTAGATTTTATACAAGCAGTCACGTCTAAAGCAGTATTTTGAAAATGACATTTTTAATGAATTTTCAGATAATTTTAAGGAATTTTCCCTAACTGTCACCAACATAGGCATAAATCTTAACTAACCTCTAAAAGTTATTCACATTTTCTTCTGTCTCAATTAGTTGAGCTTAGATGTGTCCATTACTTGAAGTTAAACCAAACCATCACATATATTTACCTCATTACTATCATCAAAATTTACTTTGACTGTAATTCTAGACTCTAAATCCAGAAATGTGCTCTCAGTGGAAATGCTGTAGGTCAGTGAAGCAGTGATTAATGATCAAACATGCTTGGAATAGTTTGCACATGTAATTCATGGTACACAGTTGAATTTGTATTCAGTCCTAGATCATTTTTGAAAAAACCTTATTCATGTTGGTTATGAAAAACAAAAATCCAAAATGTCCCAGGTTTTTTTGATATTTTTTAAATGTGACTGCAACTAAACCCTTGAATTTCCCAATAATTCTGGGCGAAAACACCCATGGAGATTTTTAAGGAAACTCCCTGAAGTGTACCAGTAAATTTCCATCTCTTTGTAACCCTACTCCCTACAGTTTCTACCATTGAAGAAATGGTAGACATTCAGTCTGAAGGAATTATTTAAAGCAAGCCGTAAACAAGCTTATTTTCAACTTAAAGATCATCTTTTTTAAAATTGGCATAATTTCCCATGGTCATCAATTATGTAATCAGATTGAACTAATACAACTCTGAGGTATTCTGGAGTGAACAGCAGTAGACAGACAGGCACTACCCTCATTATGAGCAACAACTGAGACCACAGTTTTATTGTTTTTGAGCTGCAAGTAATGGTTAGTCAACCATAGTTTGGTTTAGCTAATGCAGTCTGAGAGCTTGGATGACTATATATGAGCTTATATGGCAAGAAAAGTAGGGGTCCAAAGAAAGATCCCTGTGGCACACCATGTGACCTTTGATCCTTCACTATATACTGAATTCTTGCACTAGATGAGATGTAAATGTAGGATCTGATTGGGGTGCTCTATCGAGGCATGAAACAGTTAAGTGAAGTACAAAGCATGTTTTCAGATGGAACAGCATTAAAAAGCGAGGGAATAAACCAAACACCCTAAAAGAAACACTAAGGGGTTTTCAGTATTCTTTCTGTCTTGTAGTAAACTATTTTTCTATCAGTGGCCATGAATGTTCAGCTGCTTTAAGAGAAGTGACACGGGGCTAAGCCTGCTGAGCACTGAGTCAGATTGAGAGGATATTCCATATGCAAACACAGACGTGCTGCCTTCCTATAATAACTTCCTCAGAAGCGATAGCAGCTCAGTGTTAAGCTATTTGAGACCAGCAAGCCCTTTGAGGAGGGAGGATTTTCCTTCTCTCTCCCTCCGTCTCTCTCTCTGTCATTAATAATATGATATTGTCCCATCTGTCGTGGGAGCCAGCGTGGAGCACGTGTTTCCATTTAGCCTCATCAGAACCTGATGTGGAGAGGCCGGAGTAAGCGAGGGGGACTACGAGTGGGAAGCCTGGCCTAGAGTGGGAACAGCGGCACAGGGCGAGCTAATTAAATCACAGAGTCTCAGCTCAGTCCGTGTGCAGGTAGAGACTTTAGGGATGTTTGAAAACTCATAGGAGAAGTCCTGAGAAAGACAGTTTGACCATGAGTAGATAAAGTTTTTTACCCTAGCTTCACTGAGACAGTACACAACATTTCTCTTCCAGATTCTTTAGTTTCTTGGCTCTCTGCCAAACGACCTCATGCACGTATGTTTGCACCGTATTCAGGAGATCATTTAATTATATCGTCTTAAACGATTGGTTTACAAAGTGTAGTGCAGCCGCCCTGGGACACGAGTAAGCTGACGTCCCTATTAACATATTTGTAAGATGCCATAATGTAAAAGGCAAACAAGAGAATGCTCTGATCAAAGGCCTGGTTCTGCCTGCTCTGACCCCACCCCCAGACAGCACTGCTGCAATCATTCTCTGCTAAATCAGATGCAGAAATAAACATCTCAGGGGTTTGAGTCCGCAGCCAAAACTCGCTCAGATCAGGGATCTGCTCCAAAAATTCTACAACAGAGAGTGGGAGGGAAACACTGCTGACCTGGGATGTTGCACATGGAGATAATAATGTACAAATTAATGTTTACAGCTTTAACTGAAACAGTATTTGTTGACACTGATGAAAGAAGAGAAAGTAACGTGAAGTTCAAACACTTGTCTTAAACTCTTGTTTTTCTGCATTGAATCAACCTGGACAGAGATCCTCTATCTGAGGCTGTAAATGATAACAGCTCTGCTCTCAGGCCTCCTGTGCAGGACTCTGCTGCTGATCCTCTATGTGCTCCCCTGTGTTGTGGTCTCCCTGAGCCGCGAGTGTAACTGTATCTCATTGACCTGGGTTACTGCAGCCTGCGATCTGCAGTCAGCACGCTGACGTCAGACAGAGCCTCGGCGTGCCCGAGGATGGTACAGAAGTTTTAGGGAAATACCGGCTGGTTTAAGAAATCTCATCTGCTATCATCACCGTCAAATCTCTTTCTCAGGACCCTCGGAAACCTGAGAGCTCAGGCTGTAATCTGTGATGTCATCCTGGTTTGCCGCCCAGAATGACTATCAAGATGAGACTGAATGTAGTGAATTTATTTTGGTCATGTTGGATTGAAGTCATAAAATGTAAGTTCTCCCAGAGGGAATGTTCCAGTGTACTGTTACCGTCCAACTTCTCCCAATCGATTCTCTCTGGACCAATGTGCTGGTCACAGATCCTTTATCTTATCACATTCTGACCGTCAGGGCTGCACCCAATGTTCTCAAACTTTATATGAATTTAACAACAAAAGAGAGGAAAGTTCAATTTATTTCAAAATGCAAGACATAGAAATAAGAACGAGCCAAAACATGATCAAGTAACTTATTGCAAACAACAATTAAAGGTAAATAGCCTGTTCATCAGCTGATCAAAAGTTTAAGACCACAGCTCAAAAAACCCCTGAAAACCCCTAAAATAGAAATCAAAGTTTGAAAAAAGGACCCAGTGATGAGCAGCTCCACTGTTCTTGTTTATCACTTGAAACATTAGTTTGTTCATGTTTGATGTGAGTGTTTCCAGGAGGTTTGTGAGAACGTTGCTCCAAGTGGTGAAGATGCTTCATGTTTGTCATCCATTGTCTGGAACTGACGTCTATTTTTGTAAACTTCCCTCTCCATCCATCCCATAATGTTCTCACTGTGATTTAGATCAGGAGAACACGCAGGATGCTCCAAAAGAGTGAGATGATTCCTCTGGAAGAAGAAGAACAAGTTCTTTGTCAGGCGGACATTGTGAACTGCAGCTTTGTCCTGTTAAAAAACTCAGTCATTAGCACAGAGCAGGGCCCTCAGTCATGAAGGACGCCTCCTGTAACATCTCCACATAGCCAGCTGCCATTTGATGCTACTGCACAACAGGCAACCCCCCCCCCCCCCCCCCCCCCCCCCCCCCCCCCCCCCCATGCCACTCAGAAAACGTCTCAGTGGGATCTCCTTGTCATGACAGTAACGTTGGACGCCATCAGGACCATCAAAGTTCAATTTTTTTCTCCTCAGAGAATCAAACTTTCTTCCACCTTCGATGTCCCATGATGCTCTCTGTCAAAGTCCAAACTTTGGGAGANCGCGAGTGTAACTGTATCTCATTGACCTGGGTTACTGCAGCCTGCGATCTGCAGTCAGCACGCTGACGTCAGACAGAGCCTCGGCGTGCCCGAGGATGGTACAGAAGTTTTAGGGAAATACCGGCTGGTTTAAGAAATCTCATCTGCTATCATCACCGTCAAATCTCTTTCTCAGGACCCTCGGAAACCTGAGAGCTCAGGCTGTAATCTGTGATGTCATCCTGGTTTGCCGCCCAGAATGACTATCAAGATGAGACTGAATGTAGTGAATTTATTTTGGTCATGTTGGATTTAAGTCATAAAATCTAAGTTCTCCCAGAGGGAATGTTCCAGTGTACTGTTACCGTCCAACTTCTCCCAATCGATTCTCTCTGGACCAATGTGCTGGTCACAGATCCTTTATCTTATCACATTCTGACCGTCAGGGCTGCACCCAATGTTCCCAAACTTTATATGAATTTAACAACAAAAGAGAGGAAAGTTCAATTTTTTTTCAAAATGCAAGACATAGAAATAAGAGTGAGCCAAAACATGATCAAGTAACTTATTGCAAACAACAATTAAAGGTAAATAGCCTGTTTATCAGCTGATCAAAAGTTTAAGACCACAGCTCAAAAAAACCCTGAAAACCCCTAAAATAGAAATCAAAGTTTGAAAAAAGGACCCAGTGATGAGCAGCTCCACTGTTCTTGTTGATCACTTAAAACATTAGTTTGTTCATGTTTGATGTGAGAGTTTCCAGGACGTTAGTGTGAACATTGCTCCAAGTGGTGAAGATGCTTCATTTTTGGCATCCACTGTCTGGAACTTTCGTCTATTTTTGTAAACTTCCCTCTCCATCCATCCCATAATGTTCTCAATGTGATTTAGATCAGAGGAACATGCAGGATGCTCCAAAAGAGTGAGATTACTCCTCCGGAAGAAGAAGAACAAGTTCTTTGTCAGACGGACATTGTGAACTGCAGCGTTGTCCTGTTAAAAAACTCAGTCATTAGCACAGAGCAGGGCCCTCAGTCATGAAGGACGCCTCCTGTCACATCTCCACACAGCCTACTGCCATTTGATGCTACTGCACAACAGGCAAACCCCCCCCATGCCACTCAGAAAACGTCTCAGTGGGATCTCCTTGTCATGACAGTAACGTTGGACGCCATCAGGACCATCAAAGTTCAATTTTTTTCTCCTCAGAGAATCAAACTTTCTTCCACCTTCGATGTCCCATGATGCTCTCTGTCAAAGTCCAAACTTTGGGAGATTCAGTGGAAGGAGACGAGGCCCTGAAAAGGTTTTAGCTCTTAAAGCTCTTCTCTCTCAGACGCCGTCTGATGGTTATTAGGCTGCAGCCGGCTCCAGTAGCACCCTCATTTTGGTCCAGGGTCGTTCCATGTCTTCACAAACAGCCAATCAGATCCTCAGGCTCAGCGCCGGTGAATTGTTTTTGGATCTGCCTCTTGACTTTTTTGTTCCATAACCCACAGGATCTGTGAAGAAATTCAAAATGTCTGTCTTACTGTCTCCAACCTCAGAAGTGATGGTGTTGTGAGAGGTTTTGTTTATGCAGCTCAACGAGCCAACACGTCCCAAGAGAGAAAGATTTTTAGCCCTTACCATCAGGAGGTCATGACAGAGGAATACCTGACATATTAACCTGAACCGACTATTTCATTTTCATTGTTGTTTGCAATTAACAGTTCACTCTTTTTTTTTTGTCTCATTCTCATTTCTTCTTTTTACATTTTGAAACTCTACTTAATACCTTTTCAAGATCTAACAGTGCAAAATGTAAGTATTTGCTATTTGCCAGCTGGTATTAAGATTTCTGTTGGGTGTGTGTTGTACTGTAATGTAAGTGAATGAGAGGAGTGTTGTTTGCTGTTTCAGAAAAGCTCTTTACATTAAAGATGAAACCAGTCCTGAGGCTGGAGCGCTTCATGGCATCTAACTCTAAGCTCATTATCATCATCTTTAAGTCATTAGACTTTGTTTGAAAGATCGTCTTAAGATTCCTCAAAGAAACCAACCCTGTAGATTGTGAATTCTTTTGTCTTGGTTGACTTCAGAACTTGTGACCACCTTCTATCAGAGATGGTCCGCTGAATTAAAACCTGAGTAAACAAACACAAAGATGTGACTTCAGGCCGTGACGCAGGTATGACAGTATTTTGTAATTTAGTAACACGCTACATCGCTTTGTTTTCTTTCCTGCATATACTATGTGTACACAACTTTGATTATGTGTTTTGTGCCCTCTTTGGATGTGTTTGTGCATTTTGTATGAGTGTGTGTGAGTGTGTTTGTGGACCACAGTAGGCTGCAGGCGAGGTTACATCTTGCAGCAATTAAGCTGCATGCGTATCTTACGCCCCTCTGCTCGTCTACTGCGGGGTCCTGTTTCAAGGCCGGTCTGCGCTGCACAAACGGAGAGCATTTGACGGCTTAGCGGCTGAACACGGCAACAACATGTTGCACACATCAGTTAATTACTGAGCAATAAAGTGTGGTTGGTAGAGATGGAACAAAAGCATGTTAGCTATGTTGGCAAACCAAAGATGAGCAGCCGAGGGGGGAGATGAAAGAAAGGGAGAGGAGGAGGTGAAAAGAAGGTTTACAACAGGAACGACATGAAACCAGGATACATGTGGAGGTTTAATGTTATGACAGGAACAAAAAGACAATTTGAATCTGGGTTTGTTTCAAACCTGTTTCATTCCTCGACTTTGCCAGATTTCATTAGCATCACTTCTTCCATCACGACACACATGTAAACACGCCTGTGGTCTCAACGCTCTGCCAAGCAGAGAACCGCGGATCACTGACAGTCACTCTCTTTTTCTGCCATCAAGTTCCCTGATGACAACACGACTCAAACCACGCAGGCAGTTATCGCGGCAGAGATTATTGTTGTACCAAAAGGATGCCAAAAGCCAATCGTCCCCAGCACTAATCACAGCTGAATGCCACAGCCTCATTTTTTTAAGTGTAGTTTCAGGGATAAACAACAAACAAATAATCTTTTGTAGACGTAGACTCACATGACGGCTGTTTATGGAGACAATGGGCGCGCTGGAATTGGCCTTGGCCCCTCTGAACTGAAGCACGATGAGCTGCACTGAAAGATTTGACTTTAAGAAGAACACACCAGGTCAAGAGGGACGTCAGCGCTCACATACTGAGCACAAAACTTACTTACTTGGACCTATTACATCCAGCAGTTTGATAGGCCCAGTAGACAAGACTGTCACAGGATAGACGCAGAAATTAACAACAGGCAATGATCAAAGTGAAGCCCTGTCTCTACCAAGCTCAGATCACTTTTTTTTGTCTCATTTTGTATTTTGTGTCATTTCCTTTGATTAAAACCTGAACACGTCCCCAAATTACCAATGTTTGGTACCATTCTGTTTGGGTGACACACACTGATCTGACCTTGGGAATGGAGCTTGAAACACAGGAGTCTGATGATTGGCTGAAAGAATTGTCACTTCAACAACACACAACATGTTTAAATCTCTAGTCCACATTTCTTTTTGTTTGAATTGCTGAATGTCTTCCGTCGTTGCTCTTTTGATCTGATATCACCAAGTCTTTGGGTCAAGAGTTCGTTGTTTGGTGTGTGCTCAGATTCAAGCTCACTTATTGTTAGAGGATCACAGTTGCTGTACCTGGGTACCTCCCCCTGGTACACTTTTTGTTCCTCTCCTCAAATTTGCTTGTAGAGATACCTGAAAACCTTGTTTCCCTCTCTGATTCCTTTTTTTTTGGAATTGCTGTGTACCAGTGAGATGGTAGTGAAACATTGATGGGTTCTGTTTGGCTTCTTTTGATGCAGGACTGGATTCAAATCCAGTGCTAATCTGCATTTTCCCAACTCCAAATTCAACAGTGTCTTAGCTCATCAGTTCAGTGAGAAAAGTTTGTGGGTCCTGTAACATAATGTCATATCTGAAGTCATCTCACCTTTAGGACAGGTGCACAAACAAGCAGCTCTGGTCTCATAAAGATGTGTAATGAGGCTGGAGTGGTCGTTGGATGTGAGGATGGCTTTTGTGCAAAAAGCTTTTATTTTGGCAACATTTTACCAAAAGAAGGAGGAAGTGATGTGCAGTTAATGTTGCAAAATGATTTATTGCAAGAGGAGAATAAAACCTTTGTAGCCAAACAGATCAGTGCTGTGCAAGGAACTATCAAGGCTCTGTTAGCCCGAATTAACAACCAGGCTTCTTATTTCTTTAAGAATTAATTTTGAGCTCATTTTCCCTGTTTTTGAAGCTTCTCTGGGGCTCGCCCCTCCATTCATCACAGACAGGTCTTACAGTTACTGTCAGGTGTCAGACAGCCTTGAGCGCTCTTCTTTTTTAAATGTTCCCCATGTGTCCCACACAAGGAGAGAGGGAGCTTTCTGTTTATGCCCCAACACTGAACTTTCTGTCTTCAGATATAAAATATTAGAGAAAGAAACTTAAGCTCTACCTTTTTAATCTGACTTTGGTTCAGTGACGTGTGCAGGATTTTTCAATGGCAGGGGTGAAAATTTAAAAAGACACATACAGTGTTCTTGTCACTGATGAGGGCAAAGTTCCAAGTGTTTTCAGGGGCCACTTTAGTCCCATTTTGGCTCCAAAGAGGGCAATATATCAGGTTTTAAGCAGTCATAGGGGCAGTTTAGTGTTTCTTCCATCAAAAGGGCACATGAGTAGACATTTGGCCCCTAAAAGTGCTGCTTAGTACCTGCTTTGCTGCCCAAGAAGGTGCCTTCTCTGACGTTTTGAACCCCTTATGGTGCATTTCTTCACTCAAGAGAGCACTCAGGTCGGCCTTTTTACTGACCTACAGGGCAATGAAGCCCACATTTGGCCCCCAAGAGAGCACCTATGAGGGGGTTTTGCTATCAAGAGGGCTTTTTAGCGCAGGTTTTTCCACACCTGGGCCACAAGGGGCTGGGGACCCTCTACCATTGTATTGGTAATTTTTTTTGACTGATCTTACACCAGTTTTTTAATCTCTGGTGTTTATGTTTTGTATGTAAAATGTACTGGTTTGAATAGATTTATGCTTTAAATTTAATTTATGGTCCTACAAAACTAAGTAGTTCATTAGGAGGATGATGAATGTACAGTCTTGGTCAGACTGACATACACATGGAAACCAGTTACAGCATTTTAGGAAGAACTGGAGGTTTAAACTGGTAAATGTAATAATTTTTTTTTTGCTTTAGGTAATTTAAGATGCAGTTTTTTTTTATCTACAATAATAAAAATACCCATGTTTTCTGACTAGTTAAATAATCCCTCAGCTGATACAAAGTTAATCCATGCAATAACAGAGTTTACACCCTCACATGCTGCTGTATTGATTAATCTCAGCAGCAGAAGGAAAAGTTCAGCCCATCACAGCCGACCTGCTCTGTGACATGTGTTGGTGCGTGTGCATCATTTTACGCACAGATGTCAATCTGTTTACTTCCTGTTGTGGGTGGAAAATCCAAACCACAGAGCAGTGATGCTCTTTGATAGTCCTTTTGATAGCAGGTT
Organism: Thalassoma bifasciatum; assembly: GCA_008086565.1. NCBI lineage: Eukaryota > Metazoa > Chordata > Actinopteri > Labriformes > Labridae > Thalassoma > Thalassoma bifasciatum. The sequence continues at coordinate 20,965 of RPOG01001271.1, forward strand.
TTATTTTGGGTAAGACTAAACCACAGATTTATCAGACACAGGGCAGAGTTCAGCTGCTGCACAGACACGATGAAGGTTGTTTCCCAATGAGAAGCCGTCAGCCTCCGAGCTTTCAGACACGTTTGAGCCAGAATCTCTGTGAGTATGAGTTTAAAGATAATTCTGTGAATGTTCGAGAATTCACTGAAGCGTTTTCACTCCAGCAGTAAATATCTGGTAGTAACGGCTGAAACGATAACTCTTAAGCTACTGGCGGATACAAGTACTAACACTCAAGGCGGGCCCAGCGAGACCCAACGTACGTCATGTGACGCACATTAGTGAGAAGTCATTCAACAGTTATGTACTCAGAAAAACAACTTGATTGCTCGGAAATACACTGTATAAACACATGGTTTGAAAAGGCACGGGTAGAAAAGGTATTAAATGATGTAAAACTGTGGAGCAGGCAGCCGGGTCGCTTTGATTCAGCAGCGCCACGCTCTTTCAGCAGAGAGAAAAGTCGCTTCTTCATCAGCTCCTTCCCCTCTCTCTGACTGCAGCTGATACAGGATTGCATGCCACTTTCAAGGAGCCTCTTAGTTACAGATTAGTCATCCTTCCAGTCATTCAACATCTCTCGTCCCTCTTTCCCCTGATGTGGTGCTGCTGCTCCTCCATGTTTTTGCCTTTTGGCCACAACCTCTTCTCATTTCCTCGCTGAATGAGCTCTCTTCCTCTCACCGGCTTTGACCTTCTGTTATGCCTGCCTCAAATCTCAGCTTCCACCCCTTTTTTATTTTATTTATTCACTCTTTTCCACTTTACAAAACTTTCCAGAATCAGTACAAATAGTAACATTTTGTAAATAATTGTAAAAATCACACATATGTATGTTCATTCATTTGTATCAGGATCTTACTAAAGTACAGTCTGTGCTCTGGTGTTCCTCAAGGTTCAATGCTCCATCCACTGACCTTTGGGTTTTCTCAACTACATCCACTGATCACTTCAGCAGTGACCCCACAGTGATACGTCAATATATCAAAGACTTGTGCAAACGTGGAAATTTCACAAAAGCAACATACAAAAAAGTCTAAATAGTAAAGGAGGCAACAACTAACCCCTTCACCCACCATTTATATGAAGTCATCACAGTATAAACAGTAACTTCTTTATCAAGCAATGGAATTCTATGTTGTGTTAGAAAGCTCAGATTCTTCACATTTCAGCCACTGAGTTTGTTTTACAGTTTTCTAGACCAACAAAATGCTATAAATGAAAGAATCGTTCAGATAGTGATCATAACAACTGGGACGTTCTGTCTGTTTGGGGTCATTACGTCACATCTGTAGCTCGTACCCTGAATATTCACTCTCCTTTTCACCAGAGGAATCCAGAGTTCAAACATTTCAAAAGTGTTGTTTCATCAAATTATTCCAAGTGGTGAAATTTCTCCTGTAAAGTCCGTTGTTTGTTTTTCTGTCATGTCCGTTCTCATCAGTAACAGCAGCTTCACAGTCTTATAGCATTTCCTCCTCAGTGTGAATCTGGAAAAGCTGAGTGTGTTTGTTTTCTTTAGAGTTGTAACTGCAAGACAAAAGTGACCCCATTGATTTCTGTTGAATTTTCATCCCAGGACAGCTTGTGATAGCCAACAAGTCTGAGTCTCAGCGCCAACAGCTACAGGACGCTCATCAGTCATGTGAGCTAAGCTGTCTCTCTGATTGGCTGATCTCTCATTCGTGATATCTTCTTAACCACTGAGTTATTTAAAAAAAAATCCCTCTTTGTACAGAGTGTGCCATTAGTGAAATTAGTGATTCAGACTGGAGATGTTTTTTGTTCTAGTCTGTGGTGTAATATGCTCATTTCTGCTCTGAAAAGGGCTTTTTTGACTCAGTGTGTGTATGTGACTCCATGAACTTTCAGAGGCTCATACAGACACTCAGGGAACAGCAGATTTTTCCACTTTAGCGTTGTCTTGTATTTTCAGACCAGAGGTTCCCACTTAACCAAGAGGCTTGTTGATTTGTAAACTGTCTTCTCAATCACTCAAACATGTGAGTAATTGCTTTTCTGTTAAAACAGTGTCAGCTGTTGCCATATGATATATAATAAATAAATGATGTATATTATAATTATACATATATTATCATTTTATGTAATATTTCTACTGTAGGAGCAGTTTGAATGATTGAAGTGCCAGAAGTGTTTCCTGTATCAGAGAAATTAGGAAAAACCATTTGACACTATTCAGATACTGTAGATCTGGTCACCTGAGACTAAAAACTCTCTAACTCCTACAAAGTTTTACCTAAGAAGCTCAGATTTCACCCAGATGGAGATGAAAAGAGGTAGAAGTGATGTGGTGGATGTCTTCTGTCTGGCATGAAGCATGTTGAAGTTAATGATGCTCAAAAATGGTTAAAAAAGAAGAGAGAAAGAATGTTTTTGAGCTCCATGTAGCCTGATGTGGACTTAAGCTTCATACTTAAAAACTGACATTATCTGAAACTTGAGGTCGGTATCTTTCATGTGAGGAGTCATGAAAAGTAGATTTCAACCTTGTGTTTCTTTAGGTACAATTTTTGCAACATCATGCTGTTTGTTGGCCAAATCAGGGAGGAAACAAGATGTTAAATTTGACAACATATTAATCTTCAACTAAGCTTCAATTCAAAGATTAGTGAACCATTACTTCCATACTCTCTTCTAAAACAAAAGGAAGAGCTACAATTGCTTTTTTGACTAATAAAAATCAAAATGTGTCTTAGTCTAAACTCTTAAGAAAATCTGCAAATCTGCAAAAGGTGTCTAACTGCATGTTTGTTTAAGAAAAAGCTTTAACAGTTTGTTGTCGTTATTTTGACATTTAAGTTAAGCTTATAGTCGGATTAAATACCTGTTTTTTTAAGTGTATCTTTTATCTGAAAAAGGAAACCACAACTTCAAAGCCCCGCCATGAAATCGAACTTTAATGAGAACAAACTTGAAGATCCTCTGAGTTCAGAAACCATCAGATATTACTGAGGAAGAAAAACCCTGGTATGTTTGAACCTCCTCATCAGGCGTCTTTGAGCTGAATATTTGAGTTTAGTGGAGCAGAGTCGGTCGTTCCGTTCAGACTCCAGTGTTTGACGTCTCACCACAGCCTGGGACGCTTGACAAATTTGGGAACTTGTTGGATTAGGATCACAGCGCTGGATCCCTCCCCACTAACCCCCGAGGCCTGAGGGCAGAACGTGTGGGAAAGCAAGATTGACAGGAAGTTGTCGTGTAGGGGCAGAGGTGTGTGTGTGTGTGCGTGCGTGTGTATGTGTGTGCGTTTGTATACATGTGTGTTTGAGCAGCGGGCAGAACACAGGGCAGGAAACGAAGTGGTTGTGCCACCGGTTAGAGGAAAAAAGAACGGCAGATAAATGAGTGTGAGTTGGGCTGGCAGCACTTCTGAAGCCTGAGCTGAGTGGACACTGAGGGTGGACACTGGGGGTGGACACTGAGGGTGGACACTGAGGGTGGACACTGAGGGTGGACACTGAGGGTGGACAGAGTGTTGACATGCAGGCTGACGTGCTGAGCCCAACAGGAAGATAAACAATGCATCTCATTATTTTTATTCACCCACCTTTTCAGATTCACAGCCTTCATGACCCACTCTGACTCCAAGCATATGATCGCTCCTCAAAACCCTTTTACATGTACATTTTATCGAAGTTATATTAAATATGTATTTGTAGAAGAAATGTAGCCATTAAAAGGGTAAAAGTGAGACACTGGGCTTTCACCAAATCAAACTAGGGCTGAACGATTTGCAAAAATAATCTAACTGCGACTATTTTCCTGTAAATTGTAATTTATGGTGCGACTAGTTTTATGTTCCCCATCATATTTTATTAATTGTTATAAAGCCTAAAGCCTAAATTCAGTGTCATATAAATTCAGAATAACACCTTAGATCAATAAAAAAGGAGACTCTAAACAGAAATGTCAATCAATTTGCTACCTGATGACAATTGTCCAAGTTTACCAATTTTTGTTTTGTGGAAATTTTAGTCACTTGCTACTCTTTTTTTTGCCACTTTTGTCCCATTTTTGCTACTTACTGTCTATTTTCCAAATTTTCTCTCCACATTCTCGACATTTTTTTCCACTGTATGACCGCTTTTTCACCTTAAACTTTTTTTAAAATTGTTCTTTTTTTGTTTTGTTTTTGCCATTGTTTACCATTTCAATTTTTTCTCTTGCAAAAGTAGTTTTCAACAGTTTCTCTTCGGTTGAGCAGGGTTAAGTAAAACTAGTGCAGAGCATAAAACAATTACTTAAAAAAATGTATCTGATATTCTGATATATTTCAGGTTAAAGAAAGATTACACCCTCTGTTATTAGAATATTGAAACAGGCCATATTGTGATTTCATCTAATTTGCGATTGATTGCCCAGCCCTAAGTCAAACTCAGCTTTAGTGCTCCTTTCTGAGTCTTTCACTTCACTGAAAAGACCAAACACTTCACCAAACTTTACTTGACTTCAGACAAAAGTTTCCCCCTCCTTTTTATGTTGTTGATTATTCTATTTGCTTTTCATTATTTCCATAACCTGTCTGTGGCATGTGCCAGTAGCATGGAAACAATAAGGAATCTAGTTTAGGAAAAGGCTGCCATCTAGTGGTTATTTGCGTCCTCTTCAGTCCTTTCCTTTTCTTGCACTTCACACTTGCAACAAGTGTGTTTATAAAAGTCTTCAGATGAATCTGGTGTTAAATGAATATGGAACCTTAAATCTTCAGATGTGGACCTCAGGGAATCAGCCTGTCTGTCTTTTTGGTCAAAAGTTTTATCTGAGAAAAGATTTGATCATATTTTAACAATACTCATTTCAGTGGCAGGTCAAAAATGCCTGTTTTGTTCTTTCTTTCTTTCTTTGGTTTGTTGATTGAGAAGCTGTTACGCTAAAAGTTGCGACATTGATTTAGCCCTTTGAACAGGTCAAAAAAGAGCATGAATGTGTTGTGAGTGTTAAAACACAGAAAGAGCCTCAATTTATATCTCTGATTCTTTTTTCTGAATCTCTGACCTGATTTGTATTTATCTCAGAATCTCTCATTTTTGCTCATTCATGTTTAAGGGATTTAAACTGAAGTATATAACTCAGCTCACTAGTAATATCAATCATTTCTATTTTTTGACTGAAGACTACTGAGGAAAGAGGAAATGTTTAAGTTGGACAACAACAATGATGCAAACAATTCTGGGAATATTGTGGTAGAACTTCACCTGGTTACAACATAAACTGTTTGTGCATCTCTTTGTGTTTGTGTGTGTGTGTTGGTTGTTGATAGTGTTTCTTATCATTCCTATATGCACCTATGCGCCTGTAAAGCAATTATTTTAGTTTCTATGTGATCTGTGCCATTCAATGCATCACTGCTTGTCTTCTAAAGACACTGAGAGAAGAAACACACACCATGGTACAGTATCTCAAAAATTTATTAATGCAGGCAAAAAAAAGCAGTTGGCAAAAGAGCATTTTTTTCATGTAACTACAAAATTGTTTGTGATCAAACAGAAAAGTTGTTTCTGTCTATTCCCTTTTTTAAACAAAACATCTCAGTCAAAACAAAACAAGAAAAAGAAATGAAGTGTTTGAGATCTTCTACAACCTTCAAATGTACAAATGCTTTACTCAACGATCGGACAAACCTCAGTCAAGCGTCAGTCACGCCGGTATAAAAATGCTCCTGAGAGGATGAGAGCGTCAGTCAGGGAGAAACTCACTCAACCAAACAGTTTTCCAGAGCTTGTGTTCTTGTTTGAAACACTGAGAGGAAGAAAGGGCCGGTCTGAGGGCGTATGGTTTTAAGGACTTTACTCTAAGGCAAAGGAGTGTGGACAACAAGAGTTTAGAGGACAGATCCAGAGTGGATGTGAAAATGTAGTCCCCAGAAAAGCAGAGTTTATAACCGTACCTACAGAAAACACTGAGCTATAACATCAGGGTAAATGTAAATAAATTAATAATAAAGCAGAGGAAGGGTAAATATGAGTCTAACTGCTTCCAGCCAATAATCACATGCTTTTCAAGTAACAGGAGCAAACGAGAGGACAGGAAACAGAAGAGCAGTAAAAGAACAAAACAGAGCCACGAGGATGAGACTTTTTTACACTGATTTTTTTTTTTTACTGTAAACAAATCTATTTGACCACTTCAAGGCAAAACATGGATAATATCTGAAAATGAAGTACGTCAGGGCTGAGTAGTGCTTTCTTAAACTTGACAGAAACATCATTTTCACACAAAACAAGGCCGTCAAAGTACAAACCGCTTCATTAAGTACAGTAACATAGAAAACATGAAAATCCAGTAAAATACATTTTTATATATTTTTGTGCTGATAGGAAAATATGAATACAAACAGCATCATGCTCATCACCTGGTTGTGATTTTTGGGTGACGGTTGAAGAAAAACATGCATCTTTAGGAGGGAAAAATAATTTAGATTGTATCAGGAAATGGCAACGACCACAAACACTGGCAGAACAAAAAACAGCGTATCATAAAATAGATACTATGAACAGCAGCGCCAACTCTTTGACTTTAGGAAGCGCATGATGTAACAGAAACAAACCACATCAAACTGATTTCATTCTCCAGAATCATCTTTGCATTATTGAAGCGCTGTGCTGCAGTGTGGTGTTTGTGTGCACGTTCAGTTTGGCTGTATCATAACTATTCAGATCACCATGAACAAAAAGGCATCGACATAAGATTGTAAACCTAATCCTCATTAACAAATACTCAAGGTTCATCCAGAGGCACCGTGGGTAGTTGGCCTTGCTTGTAAGCAGCAGGAGCAACATGTGATTTCGGACCAGTAGACGTGTGTTGGCAGCTGAGAGCAGCGGTACACTTCAGTGTTCTTAGTGCTTCGTCAAACGCTTTAGGAAACTCTGTGTCTCAGCAGGCCTCCTTGGCTGGAGTTGGCATCTTACACATCATCAGGATTTGCTTCAGGGCTTTCTGAACGTCCTCGTCCATCTGACCCTGAAATATGACCAGGAGAGGTTGGGTTAAGCTGGCTTACACTAAAGGATTTGAAACATCTGATAAGATTCTGAAATAAGGTTGTATCACACACATAAGGAGAATCTTAACCAATTATCTTCTCTTAAATCTTAAACACACATTCTACAAGAAAATAATGACCAGCTCACACTACAGGATTTTATCAAGACTATCAGACCTGATCAGAACAGAGAGAGCAATGCACCACGTAATCCTGCTGATATAATTGATATTTTTTACCAACATATGTGCCACCACAGCCTTTCTAAAGGAAAAAGCTTTAAAAGGTTTTCATAAAAGAGATACAGCAGCTCGATGTCAGGCGTCATGACAACGGAGGTAAACAACAGCCTTGCCTTCCTTTGCCCACATCCAAAAATTTCTAACTGAGATACACGAATCACTTGGCCAACGAACAGGAGCTACTTGTGTCAGAAGTACAAAAACAAAAGCATTGAGATGATTCATCACGCAGAGATTAACTTGATAACCATGTGATGAACAATTCCTTGTGACCACACATAGGAGAAATTAGGAATAAGCAAAAAAAAAGTACAAAAGCCACATTCTTCCTCCTGTACTGATCCAGCATGTCTGATTTCAGTGTGTGAAGTTTAGTGGTATAATCCAGCCTTTAAAGTAATGACACTCCAGCCAAGGTAACACAGCACCAGAGCTACAGATTTTAGATTTTAGATTTTTATTCCCACATTTTTAAGGAGCGATTGCTTTGAAGTTTCAGATAAATAATATCTGTGATCAGATTTACCTGGACAGCATAAAGGAGGTGCATCCTGTAGACGGACACGATCTCGTTGTGCTGCTTCTTTGACTCCTGCAAAGAAAATAAAGAAAACAAAGAGGTGATATAAACTGTTTCCCTGAACAAAAGCTTGTTGATAAAGCATCACTTTCTGAATCTGAGGGGGGTTGAGGGGGGTTGAGGGGGGGTCCTCACAGAGAGCTGGTACTGCAGCTGCTTGACTTGTTGCTGCATGGTCTCCAGCTGCTGGTTTTGCTGGATCCTCTTAGAGGGAGAACCTGAGCTGTAGGAGAGCTGTGATAGGCTGTTCAAGGCGTCCTTCAGCTTCCCCACTTCCCGGGACAGGTCGTCTATCTGAGGGCGGGGTCAAACACACGGTTCATAAACATCTGACCTTACAGTGTTTCCACAGTGATATCAGTTGAACATCTTTTATTGCTCACCCTCTTGTTCTTCTCCCTCTCAGAGGCCACGTGGTTCTCCACCAGCTGTTTGAGCTGACACACAGCATCCTGGGACTCAGTCAGTCTGGAGCTCAGCGTCTGGTTCTCCTTCTCTCTGGACATCAGCAGCTCCTGCAGGGCCTCCCGCTCTGCTCGATTGTCCCGCGCCTGAAGGTTTCAACGTGGGTGAGAAGAGACTATTCAAACTGTGTGACACTTTATTATTTCTGGTCCTGATAATCTCATTTTAGTTCATGGATCATGAACAGGAGAATAAGTCATACTATTTCAAGGTGACTATTAAAGTCCTCACAGCTTCTTTTAACTCTTTTTAAACACTGTCACAGCCTCTATTGGTTTGTTTTTCTCTAGTTGTTCAACTTCTCTCTAGCAGTCTCCTGCTCTTTTCCTCAAATTATTTTCAAGGACTTTTCCAGGATTTTTCAGCCGCTACAGAGACAAATTATCACATCACACACAGACTAACACATTCCTCTGTCCTCCTTATCTTTTCTATTCTAACTTGCATTTACCCAGTTTGTGTTTCTTACTCAGACCACTGATGTGCAGTCTATGGCTGTGACTTATCTATTAACAATAATTATGTCAGAATAATGCAAACACACAAAGATTAGAGCGCAGCACTTCATCAGCATGACAAACTGGAGCTGTAGTGTTAAACTGGACAATTCCCTTTGAACTGCATTTGATTAGTTTGAAAGTTACAAAATAAAGTCAAGGTGACTGATTGATAGCTACAATGAAAATTCAGCCATGTTAAATCACATTCATGAATGCTAACAACAGTGGAAATATGACATTTCAAAAGTTCAAATGAACATGTAATAGTTGAAGTTTCCTCTGAGTACTTTCTCTGTGCACATCTCACTGTTGACAAACGACTTTTATTGGATATTGATGAGCTGAAGTCTACATGAAAAGTCATTAATCTCTCTAATTTCTTCTCCCCATCTTTCTAAGCACATACAGAACACAGTATATATATATACAACAAATTCCTAAAGTTTTCTTTCACCTATTTTCTGTTTTTACTGTTAAACAATGAAACAACTTAATCAAGTGTGACAGCTGAGTGAGAAGTTGCCCATTACATTTACCTTTGAGCTGTGTTTTTATCAAAGCTCTCGCTCTGCTGAAATCAGAGACGATGACTCTCAGAACGATGATACAGTGACAACAGTCATGTATGAGCCAAACTTTAAACCTGTCTGCATTTTCTTACAAAGTAGGAGAGGATAAGTAGTTCTTCAGGATAACTTGACCTAGCTAAGACATTTGATCTTTCTTTCCTCTTTATTTTCCATATTGCTACCTTCTTCAACTAATGGCCTCAGTCACTTTTTTAGGAAAATGATATTTTTTGCCTAAGTTAGCTCAGGATGCTCCCCACCTTCAGTATAAAGGTCAACATCCTAATTGAAAAGATTTTTTTTAACCTCAGTACTCTAATAGCCTAAATCAATAATGAACTCTATTTGGTTTGATTTATTCTGTTTCTGAAAAACTTGAAAATATGACCAAGGCCATAAGTTTAAGAGGGCAACAATATGTTTTCAATGACTGGAAAATTCCTCAATCATTTTCCAGGTTTTCCAGGATGCATGGAACTCTTAACTGTCACAGCCTGTATTGTGTTATGTTCAGTGTTTAACTTGTTCGTTTCACTCAGAGTTTTCCATTTCTTTCCTTATATTTTCAACTCTGTGCATCTTTCAGCAACTTGATGTTTCAAAGTGAGCAGACTAAATATGAAGCCAGTGTTTTCTTTACTTGAAATGAAAATGAAAATAGAATGAGTGATTAAAAAACAGGATGGGGAGCTCAGCCAAGAAAAATGACTTTTTTTTTTTTTTCTTCAGATAAGTGGTTGTTCCCCTGGGCTTCTCTCTCACCTTCTGCCAGGCGTCAGCAGCCTCCAGAGCCATCTCGTCCTGCTTCCTCAGGGCCTCCTGGAGGAGCTGCGTCAGGTGGCTCACCTCCCCCTCCAGCTGCTCTCTTGTGCTCTCGTGCTCCACACGGGAAATTGAATCATCTGAGGTGACGTCCTTCTCTGCTGTCAGCCTGAAAAGTGAGAGACAGACACTTCAGCACATTTCTTTAAAGAAAAGTAGATTAACACACAGTGTGGTCTGTTTGGGCCACTGCATTAAAAGAAATATTGCAATGTGATTCTTTTCTTCTTCACCTGTTTTGTAGCGCCTCCAACTGTTGGGTCTTCTGCTGTAGCTGCTCCTTCAGCGCCTCAGTCTGACTCTCCAGCTCTTTGATAGCGTTTCCTAGCGACGACATCACTTGCGTGTGATCGGCCAGTGCGACTGAGCTCTGTGCCTGAGCTTCAGCTTCCTGCCTCAGCCTCAGAATCTCCTCTTGAGCGGCTGAGCTCCTCATCTGTGTCTCAGCCAGCAGAGCCTGCAGCTCCTCCATCTGACCGTTCACCTCCTCCTGCTGCTCTGAGGGGGGAGAGGAGGTCACGCTGCCCTCAGTTTTGGCCTCTGTCAGCTGTTTCTGTGCGGTGCTGAGCTGACTTTTGGTTTCGCTGTAGGAGTGTGAAAGCTCCAGAAGGCGGCGCTGCAGCCCGGCGATGACCTCGTTCAGCTCCAACTTCATTTCTTCAAAGTCTTTGGCTGCAGCTTCAACCGGTACAGTTCCTCTCAGAGCTTCCTGAACGACAGCAGGAGGAAACAACAAGAATGAATGAGATGAAGAAAATGAAAGAATGTAAACTTACCAAAGTGTTAATGAAGCCTTTGTTTACCTGCAGCATCCTTATCTCCTCCTGCGCCTCCTTGTACAGCTCCTCAATCCTCACACCCCTCTGCTCGCTCTCCTTCCCATCCTGTCTCTCCTCCTCCACCCTCTTCAACACCTCCTCCAGCCGTCTGATTTGTTGTGCAGCTTTCTCTTTCTCAGCTCCTGATTGGATGAGCTGGAGCTTCAGCTGCTTCACTTCCTGTCCCAGTGTGGACGGTGATCGTCCCAGCACCTCCTCACCTCCTCCCTGGCTCAGATGCCCCCTCAGCTCCTCGGCCTCCTCCACAGCCTGGTGGTATCTCTCCTGAGTGTCCGTCAGCTTGGCCTGCAGCTCGGCCAGACTCTCCATCAGCTCGGCCTCTCGTCCTTTCTCCCTCAGGTCTTCACACTCCTCTCTGTCTCTGTCCGGTCTGAGCTGAGCCTGGAGCGAGCGGTTCTCCTTCCTGCTCTCTAACAGTTTGATCTGAACTCCCTCCAGCGCCTGCTTCAACAGCCTGATCTCCTCTTTGCTCCCTCCTCGCCCTCCTTCTACTTCTCCTTCACCGTTGCCTGCTTCTTTTTCCACCTGTGGCAGGGATTCAAACTCATCTTGTGTGGAGTGGAAGGAGGAGTTGGAGGCCATGCTGTCTGGCCGGCTGTCCTCCTTCAGGTCCTCGTTTCCAGAGAAGGACGGATGTTTCTGTGAGGTGAGTAGAAGTAAAGGTGAGGAGTGAAATGAAACTTTAAATGAAACTTTAGTCTAAGAGCACAGTCACACTGGTCATTCAAGCTGCACTGTACTCAAGCATGACTCATCATGTTTCTGTCCCCTCTTTCTTTATCTTTTTTAACATCTCCCTCTCCCTCATTGATTTTTCTCTCTCTCTCACCCCAGTACAGTCTTAGCACATCTGTGTGACATGAGTCTAGTTCTGTTTCTGCCTGTTAAAGAGCAGTTGTTCCTCTCCATTGGAACTTGTTAAATGCTGCAAAGGTCTGTACTCATGGTGGGTTAAAATGAGATAAGACTTCTTATCATGTCTTGACGATAGGTCTCTGTTAATAAAATACAACACAATAAAATTGTATTAAGATTAACAGGTCTTGACCAGCTTGAGAAGACCTTTGTGCTTCAAGGCATATAAAACACACTTTTGGTCTAAAAGGACTAAATTTATCGAAGCTGCAGCCCTTACAGTTTGAATTGTATGACCAAGTTTTACCCTGCACACATTAATAAGGGCGTGTAAATTTTTCTGCCCTTTAGTTTATTTCTACACAATGTTTCTTTGGTTGCATGTTTCTCTTATCTTATCCAGTGTGGCTGCAAATAAATATTATTCAACCTAGATTTGGCTTTTCGAAGTCATGTACTGAACACAGGCCTGTGTGTGTGTGTGTGTGTGTGTGTGTTGGACTTCAGCAGTAACATGTTGTTGTTATTGTTCACTCTCACTACCTCAGAACTGTAACTTTCCTTTTTCATGTGTTTGCAGGTCTCAGCTTCTTGTGTGATTCAGCTGCTTAAACAAACAAAGCGCTGCCTTAATCGTGTTAAATCACTCACTCATTCATTCATTCGTTGGCTTTTGTCAGTAAATAAAAAGAGCTACATACCTTGAGTTTGCCTGCGAGCTGCTGGTTCTCCAGAGTCAGAGCGTTGATCTTGGCTTGCAGAGCAGAGACGAGCGCTGCAGACGCCGTAACACCATGCTCCACCTGTCAACACATTCAACAAACATACATTCCCATGAAGAGGCGCACAGAGACATGAAAGCAACGTTAGGGACCACTAGCTTCCTCCTGGAAAACAGAACGAGTCCTGACACGTCTGAAGCTTAGAGAGACCTCCTTCAAGAATGCTCAGGGTGAGAAAGTTCAGCGCTGCACAGCTGAGTGTAGTATTTAACAAAGAAACAGAGTGTTGATGTCAGATATTAACAGAGAGAAAGTCTTTCAGTCAACAACACATGTTAAAAATTAATCAGAGGTCATCACCTCAAATATTTACTCCCATTTTTCCCAAAGGCTTTTGAATCTCGCAACTTTGTGTGAACAGACTCTCAGTTTGGTTTTGTGGGATTAATTCACAACATGTTGATACACATAGTGAGTTAAAAAGAAACCATAACCCCGTGTTATTAATGTTGTTCTTTCAAACTAAAAGTGATGTCATTCACTCAGACTGCTTCTGCTCTTCTAGACTCAACATCTGCTCTCATCTCTGCTCACACTCAGACATAAAGACATGACTGAAGTTACTCATCACCTTTGTATCCAGCTCAGTCCCGCTCTGCTCCACTGACTGCTTCAGGTCTTCAATCGTCTCCAGTAACATGTTTCTCTCCTCGTGGAGCTTCTCAACTTCTTCTTTCAGCGCCGTCCCTCCGACCTCATCCTCCTGTGGGTGAGAGGAGGAGCAGCCAGATGGAAGAATGGGAGGAGAGAAGGAGATGGACAAAGAGAAGGAGGAGGAGAAAGACAAGACGGTGTTAGGTTTAAACTTTGGGTGAACACATTCCATGACTTCACACTTTTTTTGATAAATTGATATCATCCTGCTTCATATACAGTTGTGCCAAAAAGTTTCCACCCCCTCCAGCAGAATTTCTGATTTTTTGGCCTTTTCTCAGAAAGTTTGAATGATAACACAAAAACCTTTCTGTCACCCATGGTTAGAGGTTGGTGAAGATATTAATTAAAAAACAACTGTGTTATTTTTTTTTAATCATTGTACAACAGAAACTTCAAAAATGACCCTGTTCATTCTTATACACACACACACTGATTACAAGCAAATAGATCATGGAATAGATCAGACGATGAGTTCCCTGTGCTCCAACAGCCTCACCACATCTTAATCCAACAGCATCAGCACCTTGTTAATGCTCTGCTGAGAATTACAGCAGTTCTGAAGGCAAAAGAGGGTCCAACTGGATACCAGTAAGGTGGGCCTATCTCATTGGCTGCCATTGATGTCTATAGATGTCAATTATGTTTTTCAATGGAGCAGGCTGGGGTGAAGCTTGCCTCCAATATCAGGCTTGTAAACTGGTGTACTCATAAACTGACCCCTGTAGGTGGTAGTGGTGCTTTCTTTAGATGAGAGTTTGGCAAAGATTATTAGAAGTTGCCATAGTGAGAAAAGACAACTGAGCTCATGGAGAAGATCAAAGGGCAGAGCTTCAGAGACAAGTGCTATAAAGTAATCAAATCTTTGTTTTTTTGGTCAAAAACTGGTGATTTCAGCAAACCAGTCTGTGAACAACTGCTTATTTTTGAAGAACAGAAAAGGGCAGAAATAAACTGTTTTTCTTGATGAAAGAAGAAAGTCTACTCTTTCCTTTTATAGTTTTGATGTTTTCTTAGTTATAGGACATCATTTTCTGGTCTTGAAAAATCTCTCAAAATGCTCTGAAAACAAATGGCAGCCAATGAGCTAATGAAGTGAGTGTATTTACCTTGTAGATGAATCTTTTGGGAGTGTCACTTTTGTTGGATGATGGAGTCCCTGCAGAGGTGATCAATGAAGGAGAAGAGGGGCCAGAACTCTGCAAAAGTATGAAGTTAATACAAACTTTGATTGGCTGAGAAAAATAAACAAGATGTGATATTTATCTGCTTATAAAGTAACGGTTAAAGTTTTACAAGTTAGAATTTTGTCAGTCACACACACACAGGGGCTGAACTGAGACAAATGTTAGTGTTGGGGTTAGAACAACTATAGAGCTGTTGTTGCTCTACATGTTTGTTAACTCTCAAAAACAGACTGCTGATAAATATTTTGAGTGTTTTATCAACCTGAGACTGTCGGGCAGGAATAAATCATCTGTAAATGAACAGTAACAGACTGGACACTGCCTTCTCTTAAATGCTGCAAACATGCATGGATGTAAAGCGTGGCAAACCGACACAAGCAGACGGATACACGGAGACATGCGTTTACCTGCAGTGGGCTAATAGGAGGTGGAGGTGCTTTTCGTTTTTTGGGAGTTGTGATCCGTTCATCACTTAGCTTAGCTACTTGATCATGCTGAGGAGCCAGCGGAGGAGGAGAAGAGAGAAAGAAAGAAAGGTGGAATCAGTGCTGGTTAGTAAGAGAGGAGTTGATCAATGAGTGCTACAGTGAGACTAAGTTTTGTTTTCTGCTCCTAGAAGCTAAAAGATTTGACTCAAGCTGAGAAATTTGATATTTTCACACGAAAAAAATGACTGACTGAAGAGTAGCTTTTCATACAACAGAATTTTAACTGTGAGTTACATTATAGGCTTTAAAACATGGTGGTGTAGTCTGTCCCTTCATCAGAAGACTTTTGAGTTTCTGTTTACCTGCTTGTGGAGAAAAATGTTTCAGAAAGTGTCTTGTGTCTTACCTGAGGACTTTTGGGAGACTTTACTTCTGTAAAAAAGAAAAAAAAAAAAGATCAGAACAATCTGTCTGAACCATGTTTACACCTCTGTTCACACTTTTTTCTAAGAGAGTTCACAGACCAGTTTCCATCTGTGAGCACTAAATGACACTAACAGAAAAGCTCCTGCAGATGGCAGTGCTGAGTTGGTATGAAAACACAAGAAGTGCAGTTACTGGCACATTTCTGTGTGTTTGTATTTGTATCGATCATGCTGTGAGGACCTTTCTTTGCTCAGCTCTCACCTCTGACATGTTGTCTGTTCAGGGCAGCAGAGAGCACAGCTTTGACCTCAGCGTTCCCGGACTGTTTGGCGTAGTGTGTGACATCATGGCCTTGTGAATCCACAGCTGAAAGATCTGCTCCTCGCTGCACCAAAACTTCAACAACAGAGGCAGCACCGGACTCACAAGCAAGAATCAAGGCTGTCCTACAACACAGAAAAATACACACAATCATCATCTATGGAGTGTTCCTTCATCATCCAAACACGAGAGCCTTAAATCAGTCTTTTGTGCTGTTAAACATATGTTTGTGTTGGTGTGGATCTTTTTTTTTTTTTTTTTTTTAATTTCCCAACATTGTTTTATGATTTTAGTCAGTTTGCATATTTATGTTAAGTGATACACTTAAGTTAAAGTATGTTTACAATATTTACAGAGATAACTGTTCAAATATAACTTTGATAATGAAGTATCTGTATATTAGGGGGTTAAATATTTTTCCTACAGCACATCATATCTGGATGTGCCTTTTATTAATTGCATTAACCCCTCCCCCATATGGTTCCTCTCCTCTAACTGGTCAGCTCTGTGTTGCGTGAGCAGACCAGAAAGTGCAGTTGCTGTTGTAAAAATACAGTGTGAGCGTAACTGAGCTCCATCAGATAAACATCCTCACTTTTAAAAAATAACTGAAGTTTTGACACTAGTTTGACACTCAAATCCTGTAAAACTGTTCACAACAGAGAGTGGAGAAAACACTATGAATCTTCTAAATCACCTTATCAGGTGCCAAACACTGGGAGCTGTCAGTCTGTCTAAGGAGATGCAGAGCTGCATATTCCTCATGCATGAATGAAGTGATCTTTTCTTATGAAAGTATCCAGTACCACAGCACCTTATGACCTGAACTAAAGTTACAGATGAGACTTAACGCTTGGTGTTTGATTCACTGTATGGTATCAATTAAAAACAACTATACCACAAGTCGACTATAAAAATGTTCATAGTGTTTGTAATCGGTTGCAGCCCTACTTTCTAGTGTCATATTTTTGGGTATAAAGACAGTAAAGAAAGTCTAGCATCCAGAGAAGTTGTAATTAAACTAAATACACCATCTTACAGCATCACAAAACTGGTTTATTGTGTTTTTTTCCTTCCCACACGTGGGACAGGTGTTGTGGATGATCCTGTTGTTCTCACTGAGTTTTCTCATCAACCAGTTATAACTATGAGACGTGTTAATTGTCAGAGACTGTGCGTTGGTACATACTCTCTCCAGGCCCTCATGATTAAATCTAGGTGTTTTTTGTTTGCGTTGTACCTGCCACTGTTGTCAGAAGTATTGATTTCAGCGCCACAGTCCAGCAGAGAGCTGCACACTTCAGCATGAGCGTGTTTGGCTGATAACAGCAGAGGGGTGAGTCCATCCTTTAGAGGAAACAGAGGTTATAAAACATTAGATCAGTCTGAAATCATCCTATAGAGAGACCATAAACCAACATGACACAAGGCTACATAACTCATTCTGTACGACACCAGGACGTGGGCCTTAACATGCACGGTTTAAAGTGTCTGAGTAGTGAGAGATGTCTCAGATCCCTGTGAAAAGGAGTGAGTCTGAATGTACTTCCCAGAAAATAAAAGAAAAAGAAAAGTTGAGTGAGTTTGGGGAAATCCCCCTCGATGATATATTTACAGATCTAAATAAAAAGGCTGACTCAGACACTCAAACAGCTCAGAGACAGCGGCTGAGGCTGCGTTTCATGCAGAGTATCATCCAATATTTCATCCACGACTGACAGATCCTGACCTCAAGCATGACATTTCACCCTCTATGACCTAAATCTAACCAAGACTTTTGATTGGCTGAGCTTGTTGAGGGCGGTGCTCAGTCTGTGAAGAGCAGCAGACATGATTGCACATCATCTAAGCTGTTCAGAAATATGCATCAGGGTGAGCTCTGATTTCTATTCACTTGAACTAGAGTAGAAGGCGTTCACAGATGTATGAACAGATGAATGAATGGTTGTTCCCACTGGTCTTTTAAGTTGCCAAAAGTGAAACACAAAAAGAAGAAGAGAAGGTAACAACCCAGATGGAAACAAGTGATTGCCAAGCAACAGTGAAGTGTGTCAGCACAACTCTGTGTTTTATATTACAAGCTGCTGCTTCCACACCACAGAGGACAAAAGTATGCTGTGGGCTCCTCTGAGCTGCTGAAGACTTTAACAGACTCCTGTCTACTCGGCTCAGCCTGCGCTCCCACTGATCTGCCTCTGCTCTGGGATCTAACTGACAGAAAATACTCTTTTTCTCCTCAGGGTTACAGATCCACTGTCTGTGTGTGGATGTGACAGCTCAGGTGTGTTTATGTACACCTCTTCACAATCTCCTGACATCTCTTCAGTTTAAATTTCACCGTGATTCAGTCTTCACAGTGACGTGTGAAGCCTTAAAGGGCCTGTCAATCATGGCACACTCCTACACATGGCCTCGTTTAAAGCCCAACACACTCCTGCTGGGACAGTTGGAGTTTTAGTTTTCAAACTGCAACTCAGTCAAAGCTTAGTTTGTGTTTTTACAGCAGCTTGGACTCAGTGCGAGAGTTGGGAGTTTGATTTCGGCTCCTGCAGTTTGTCCTGGAACAAGACACTGGACCCCAAAGGAGATAAGTTAATCCTAATGATTCCTCACTGTAAAAGCCTCCGTCATGTGGATGTTACTAACAGTGTAAAAGCATCTTTAGTAGTTAGAAAGAATAGAGCAGTGCTATAAGCAAAGAAGTTGGAGTATCTTTACAATAAAGGATCTATCAGTCATCACTAGAGATGTAAGCCTCTCCTCTCTCATTATGGAACATGTACTAAATAAGATGGAGGAGCTAAAAGAGCTAACCATGAGTCAAACAAACGCTGTATCCCAAAATTGCATACCTGCACTTTAACTCACTAGTTTGAGTTTATAAATGTATCCACAGTGACATTATGGAAAATAATAGTGCACTTTGATTTGTCAGCTGGTGCACTCAAAAATGCCAAAAAGTTGAGTGTAAAAAGCTGAACACTTCTCCTCATATTGTTTATGTAGGAAGGGTGAGAATGCATCAAACTATGGTTGACGGTTGTAATCAATGAACAGCAGCAGACCACCTGTGAACACTTATGTTAAACAGTTATAGTGAGTGTAGTGTATGCAGTACACTTCATGCAAGTGGACTTGCAAAAGTACGATTTGAGACACAGGCAGACTTCAGGGAATACAGTTTGGTGAACCTCACAGAGACGTGGCTACACTAAGATATTCACAACCACACGGTCAATATTACTGCCTTCAAACTGTCAAGGCCAAACAGGATTGAACTGAGCTCATCGGACATATTCATTCTTATTCATTTTTACTTTCTATCAAAACTCTGATCTTGTCTCTACTGTGTACAGGGAAACTTTAATGACCAAATGTCCCTCCTGAATAATGCAGTATTTCTGATTCTGGTTCTGATTTGACCAATTTGGTTGTCTAAGTTACAACATGAGCAGATCAAAGGTCTTCCTCTGGTTCTTGTTTTTCATTTAATGCAGATTATGTGGATCAGGACCTGTGCATATGGACCAGCCTGTGACAGAAAAGGACATTCAGCCTGAGACTCATTACAGGAGAAATTTCTGTGGTGGGTGTTGTGCCTAATCGGGGCTGAGGTCGTTTTTAATGCGCAGCTGAAAGAGGATGAAGGTGAAGGATAATATGAACCTGTCATTCTTAACCTTTCAAACACGTTAAAGCAGCAGCGGCTCTCTGTAGCCCCTCATCACATGTTGCTTACATCAATAAACTGTGAACTGTAGAAACAGAAGATTGATTGTTTACAGTGAATAGCTCACAGACTGCACTTATGCAGGACCTTATGAAAGCTTATTTGAACATTGACCTTCTACATGCATTCATACACTGATGGCAGAGAGCCAACAACCTGTCAGTCCATCAGCTTATGTGTACCAGCAGTTCTCAAGAAATTATTATATGGAGCATATTTATTCTGGTAACTCAAATAACAAATAGCTTTAGTCAACAGAGTGAAACATTTTAAGCAAATGTGTCTGTATATTTGCTATATTATAGCTTACAGTTCATAAAAGTGCTGATTTAGTTTTCTAACAGGACTTGACTCCTGCTCTCTAAGGTAAAAGTACCAAGAGATAGTCACATGATCGTGGTATTACTGTGCTTGGACCTGATCCCCAGACAGAGTCTATGGAGTATGTTGAGAGGAAGATGAGAGACGAGCAGAGAGCTGCTATCAGAGCAACCTGAGCTCTGAGAAAACCTGTGCAGAGCTACAGACCGATCTGTTCAACCAGACTTCATGATAGAAAAATCTGCTTCCTAAATGAAATCCTGGTCAGTTTGTCCTCTGTCATCCCAACATCATGACTTCATGACTCAGTTCTCAGTTGCAGATCATGTTTTCTCCAAATTGCTCCTTTTCCGTGTCTTACATCTGAGACTCTTTGAGCCACTTACGGAGGCCAAACAGCTCCTGATCTGAGCCTCATTTCAAGAGTCAGAGGATCAGGTTTCTTTCCAGCTGAACACATCAGGAGGCATTTTTCCGTGCCAGTGTCTCTGAGCAGGATTTACTTGATTTCTGTAAACATTCTCTGTCAGACACACATGAGCAGATGTTTTTCTGTTTCTCTACGTATCTAACTGTGTGTCAGAGTCAAATATAGATCCGGTATAGATATTTGTTATGTGAGGATGGAAGCCTGAGGCTAACAAGCTGGCATGTTTCACTCAGCAATATGTTCCAGATTTCTCTGTGGTTCTGTGTCTACATGAGCTGCTCACACAGACACATTTGCAGATGATTAAAAAGAATCTGATGATCAACAAAGTTTTTATGAGCACAGCTTTGAAGAAATGTCTCTCAGTTTCAACAAAGACATGTTTTTTTTGTCTTACATGTACAGAGAGCTTGAATTTGCTGACTAATCACAGTTTGAATGTTAAATTTTTACCTTAATGGTAACACTTTTTTTCTAAAGTATTAATTGTGTAACTTTTTAGGGGGGTGGTTTGGGTGAGTTTTTAATTGTCTTATGTATAATTTGGCCACCTCCTGGCTTATCAGGAATTCAGAAATTCAGATTCAAAACTAGGTTCACGCTTAAGAAGAAATCTCAAGAAGGAAAAATGCTACATCCTACAAATTTTTTTTTGAAGAATAACAAAATCCTGCCCCTCTGAGCATGTTACCTCACATATTTCCATTTTTATCCTGGGACAGAATAACTACAGTAAAATAGCTTCAAATAAACTCTTGTAGTTCTTCAGTTATTTATCTGAATCGCTCCAAAGTGTCCGGTTGCACAGCTCCTGTAATGTCAAAGACACTCTGATAGTTTCAGTCTCTTCTCTTTTATGGTTTTAAAGAAATCACAATTCTTGAGAAAATTTGACTCAACTCACTTCCAGAGGATCTGACTTATGAGAAGAACTTCCTCTTTTCTAGGGAGGAGATTAAAGCCTGTCCTGAGGTGCCTTAGCTTTTCTTGCCTTTTCTTTGAGACTTTTACCATTTCCCTTTGTTTTTATTTTATTTTTTTCTGACTTTCTCTGTCTTAATTTCTTTTTCTTCCTTGGAATGCTACAACATTTTCTTCTCAGGGGTTTTTCCTTTGATTATTCAGAGAACACAGTGTTTTACCAACCGACCGCAAATGTGTTTCGATTTAGCCCAGAGAAAAAATCATGTTACCCTTTTAGGCTAAAACCACAGACTGTTTCAAATATAGAGGTTTTCTCTGCTACGTCACCGGTCTCTTTCCTGATGCAGAGTAATGAAGCCGATGGATGGTGGGGGGGCCTGATTGGATATGACCTTTGAGCTTTTTTCCAATAGCCACAGGACACCTGTCAGTCATGTGAGCTGAGCTGCCCCTCTGATTGGACACACTCTTGATCCTACTATCTTCTAAAATCTAAAACAATACAAATTCTACCCTCCTTCCCCCCAACCCTCTGACAAATTATTTTGATACTTTTTGTCATAACATCTAAAGATACTTAGAAAAAAACTAACTTTCCTTAAAGCTCACTAACTTAACATGTTGATATTGCTCCTACAAAAATATATTTTCACTTATTCCCCTATTGAGCCACCTTAGTAATCTAGACACATTAGCAGCATACAGCAGTCTGAGGAGCCTCTAGACTCATTTTCATAAGTTTATATCAGGATGAGGCAGCAATAATGTAATATTTGCATCCAGGCAAAGAGAACTCTGAGTGGGAGGATTTATCTCCAACAGACCAGCTGTTCGTGACAGTGAAAGGGAAATAAAGGGTTAATACATTCCTCCAGCATTTCTTCCCTTTACTTTCTTCTCTTTTACACTCAAACACAGAAAATATCACGCTCACACACCACAGTCGGGTAAAAAACCACAGGCATGGAGCGGTGCAGCAATGGAGACCACATGTCTGCGGCTTGGGAGCAGAGTTCCCACAGTAAACTGACCTGGTACCCAACACACACACATGCGCACACACACACACACACACACACACACATACACTCAATGTACAATATTTATCATGATTTAAACAGAGAAACCAAAAAGGGAGGATGTGTCAGTGAACAAGAATCCTGGGTGTTGTAGGTTTAAAGCTCTAAGACACAGAAGTTCATGTGTGTTTGCACGCAAGACAAACTGAAAGAGCTCATAAACGGATGCAAGTAAAACTGTAATTGTGGACAAATGACATATTTGGCTTCATTCAATAACAACAATTATCCTGTTTCAAACACAGACCAAGCAGAGAGGCTCATCTTCAAGGAAATCCACATGATACAAAAATCTGTTCACCTTCTTTTAACTATTTCCTCAAATAACAGAGAAGTTCAATAGAGAGACTGAACGAGCACCTGAGAGGTTTTTATTCGGAGTTGAAGCTCCCCTACTATCCTAAAACTAGAAAACACAAACTGGAGAAGAGAAAATGAAGTAAACTCACTGCATCTTTCAGGTTGATGGAACTTTTGAGTTCACACAGCAGCTGGACGACCTGGATGTTCCCGCCTGCAGCTGAGGATAAAAGAAAACAAGAGTCAGATGATGGAGTGAGCGCAGGTTTCCAGGTCAGCTTGGTTCCCAAACTTCTCGGTCTGAAACCCCCACACTAACAAAACCATACACAAGAGGGTTTTTCTCCTCAGCTCGTTAAATGTTGTCGTTGTCAATGTTGTGAACGCTCACAAAAACTCATTTCTACACCTAAATTTGCTCCATTTCTTATGCAGGGTTAATAAATGAGCGCCCGCATCTTGAATGTCCTCGTGTGACTTCTTTTCTTTATTCTGCTTTTCTCCATCTTTCTAACAGGGAGGTCCTAACAGAGGACCATGATGAAAGCCTCTGCTTTTGTTTTAGAGCCATGAATCCAAAATTCCTATTTTTGGTGTTGATGAAGCAGCTTCACAGCCATCCTTTCCTTTGAAGCCTGTGGATTTTCACAGATGCTGCTGCTCCCTGTAATGACCCTGAGAGCTGCTTTGTCTCTACAACACAATTCTCTGCTCTAATGAGAAACAAAGGCAGAAAGTGACACTCTTGCTATGATGGTGTGTTCAAGGACATTATGGGAAGATTTGGGAACAAAACAAGCTCAAGTCACATTTAATCACTTAATTCTAGAATTGGTGACTAATTTACAAAGAATAAAAGCAGAGCTCCCTCCCCTCCCTCCACATCTTTTTCTTGGAGACTAATCTTCACTGGAGTTAAAGTGACTTTCAGACTCACCAGCGTGATGCAGAGCAGCTTTCCCTGAGCCGTCCACAGTATCAACAGGACTTTTGCTCTGGAAAGGAAGCAGAAATTCATTAGAAGAACAAATCAGTTTCACACATGGATTATAAATGGAAAGTTCATGTATTGAGAACAGTAAACCTCTTATTCTGTGAAGCTTTTTTATTTCTGTGAATGATTTGCAGATATTTAAGAGAACGTAGCATGACTATTTTCAAAAAATGAACAAATATTACTCAGAACTGAAAGTGTTTTGTGTCTTAAGAGGCTTGTACTTTATGTATCAGATGTAGGTGAAGCACATTTTATTTTGTAGAAATGAAAACGTAACAGTTACAGGCCAGCAACTTGAATTATTTGCTGCAAACTGCCAAGCACACACACACACACTAGTCAGACCTTGTAGGACAAAGCAGTTTTGGGAAAAAGAGGGAGAGAGTTTGGAAGCTTTTGCAAATCAGCAAACGTACACAGACGTTTGACCTCACAGGTGAGAGTGTGTTTTGATGCAGCTGACTCATAGGATGGTTGGATCAGCACATCAGAGCAGGGAGACAGTTGTGAATAGGGTTTGTGTGTGTGAGTGTGTGTGTGTGTGTGAGTGCTGATCTGTACACACACTCAGCAGACTGGAGAAATGAAGCAGAATAGTTGTCTGGTTTCAGACACCTCAACAGAGGAGTCAGGCTGTTTCTTTTGGTTCCTGCTGCAGCTTTCACACATTCCTTATTTCCTACATCAGCGAATGCATCCAGCAGACGTCTCGCTGAGCGACTGGATGCTCAATTGTTCAGAGATTCTGACTTCATTGTTTCTTGAACCTCATGCAGTAAAACACGTCTTTAAACGAACTTTAAACTTAGTCCAAAAATCACAGTGAATCAAACACAGTGTTTCAGGTTATCACTATAAGACTTCAGGGGTTGTTGCACCAGCTCCTAATTAGAAGTGTTTTGATTGAAGGTGCAGTCTTTCAGTCATGGCTGAGGATGACGTAGGCCGACTTCTTTCTCTCTGACTGAGCCTACAGTTAGCTTTGTGCATCCATAAGTCAACAGCTGACTTTGGACAAAAGTCTCTGTTTTAGTCTGAGGTGAGTGGATGAGCATCATGGATGAGAGGGGAGAATCTGACACAACCACTACTTGTTTTTGTAGTAAATTGAGATGTGAAAATCCCCTCTAACATACAGCACTGCTCAGGATATTAAACAGTGTTGACAGGCAATGCTGCTATTTTCACATATTTACTTTGATTTGTTTTGTTCTTTTTAAAAATTAAAGCTAAGCAGCTTGACAGTGGAGTCACTCGGTGTTGCACCAAGTGATCAGCTGACTGAGCCCAGGTCTCACAGGTGTGGCGGTTAACAGAGTATGCACAAGAGAACCCTGACCGTCACCATCTCATATAATTTGGGAATGACCCCACTGTAAACACCAGTGTGCACACAGAGAACAACTTCATCTTCCACTCACTCACTGAGCCACAGGCATGAGTGAGTTACAAAAGAGTTTACCCCAAAACCACCTGCCTTTGATTTTTCACTTAATCCCGATCCAATTGGCCTCTGCATGATAGAGCTCTTTCCTTCGAATGAATTCGACACACTCTCCACGTTAACTTCTCTTAAAAAACACAATCTCCTCCTCATATGGACACATGGGCCGTGCATGTTTTAGGGCAAACTGGCCATTCAAACTGTGCTGTAGTCAAGCGAGATTCACCCCTCACAGTGCTGCTCTGCTGTATGACAGTACAGCCAAAGTGCTGACACACACATGGCCATTGACATCACTATGAAGCATCTGCTTACAAGACCCGGTTTCATCAGAGTCAGCAGATCAGAGAACATGGAGAACATTGTTACAACTTTACTCACTTTTTGGCTTCTGTTAAGTTGTTTTGGACCGACACAACCCTCCATCACACGGCCATTGTTTACTTTTTTCACAGGGCTTTGTATTATTCTTTATTCACTATGTCCCTCCACTTTTTAAAGGGGCAGCTGGATTTCTGATCCTGGCTGCACCTGTTGTCAAAAGTCTGTTTTATGTTCACATGCTCTTTGCTCTTGACGTGCATTTTAGCCCCCATGTGGAAGGCACTGCTTTTATTGGGGACATTGGAACTTTCATGGCACGTTTCGTACACCTCTGTGTGCGATTGGCATCTTTCTATGGAGCCAGGTCACTTCCTGCTGCCACTTTAAAGACGTGTTTTTTACTCATCTCTAATTCAGTCTTGTGATTCTTCTGTTGTTGCAGAGGGTCAAAGTAATTTCTTTATCCAATATCAAATTAACCGTGTTCTGACAAACATTCTTTTGAGTGTGCATGTGGACCTGTGCATCAGTTATGTGCACCCCTGGATATTACGCTCATCTATTCACCCAATTCTTGACACCTAGACTAAACAGGGGCAGGTCTTCAAGGAGCTGGCCTCCAACACCAAGGTCTACCCATAACTCCGCCTCCAACAAGCTTCCTGAGGGATGGGGCGTGTGAGGGAGGAGGGATTTATGGAGCGAGGAACCTTAAAGAGACAGCAGCTAAAACGTGGCCCAACATCCCCTCTCTGAGTTGTTGTTTTTAATTCCTTTAACTTACAGAGTTATTTTCCCTGTGAACCTTTTTATGTGTTGACTCTCATGCTGTTCGACCGAACAGCTACAGCCACTTATCAACAGTAAGTTGATAAGTGTTTACAAACAGCAATGTCAAGATACGTAAAATGTGACATTTGATGATATCCAGCTGATGTACAGCCAGAGTGAAATAACAGCAACAACCAAAACAAGGTAATGGTTAAACTAATTCAGCTTATGAATAAGGAAAGCAGAAAATTCAAATGTCTGAGGAGGAGAATCAGAGCAGAAAATGCACAGCAGGTGCCACCATCGTCTTCTCCTCGTTCTCAGTTATCCCATCTTTCTAAATGACACACTGTGTCTACCATTACTTTACAGAGGAGTTAACTAATTCTTGAGCTTTAAGACTTGATTTGTGGTGAATTTGGCACTATCTCAGCTGGTGAAAGCTTTATAACATGAGATGTGTGTTATGTCAGCCCTTTATCAGAAACAACATTTAGATTGGGATTCATTTATCTACAAAAGGGCTTCCACCTCACCTGAATGAGCTTTTTGCAGCACTCGATGTGATTGTTTTTGGCAGCCAGGTGTAACGCACTGAAACCTGCAAATTAAATCATGAAAACTCATAGTTAAGATTTGGATAGAATGAAAAAACAAAGATTTCAAAGAATGTTAAGTTTTAAAAGAGCTTTATCATTAAATACAACCTTTGTTAGTATATTTGGTATAATCATAACCTTCAAACACTTCAGTTCCAAAGATCCCCATATTTCCTGTTTGTCTAACTACAGTCCGTACCTGAACCATCAGTGGATGAGGGGTCAGCTCCATGAGACAGAATAACAGACAGGCAGTCAGTCAGACCTCGAGCAGCCGCCACATGAAGACTGTGCAAAACATCAAGACCAAGAACAAACACATGAGGAGTCAGTGATTAAAAAAAATCAATTAATACAAGACACTTGAACAAAAACCCTCAATGATGCTTTCCTAATATTCTGAGTGAGATTCAAGATCTCATGATGTGAGAACTTTAATATTCTCAAAAGGTGATGGTTTGGACAATCTCAGACTGTGACCACACACTAATAGAAGCTGTGAAAACACTCCTACAAATACAGTTACAACATTCTTGATAACTACATTCATCTACTGTGCTTTCAAAAGAATTTACTTTCTGTCATTGCTGACATTAAAGGAACACTGTCATGTGTGATAGCATGAAGCTAAGCTATTTTAACATTAACAAAAGAAACAATAAGAACAGCTAACATGACACAACATGCTCCTTAAAACCTGTAATCAGTAAGCTTGGTCCTCCTTTCGAAACATTTGAGCCTGTAGTTTATCACTGCTCCTGGCTTATATTGCAGCACATACATCATTGTAAAAACCACAACATGTAGATTTTACACCTAATGGTGCGTTTGTGCGTCTGTGTGCAGCAGGCAATCAATACGACCCCTTTCCAGCTCAGCGAGCAGAGAAAAAAACCACTCTGCACATGCCCAGCCTTCCCCTGGTGTGTGCGTGGGCTCCACACTCTTACACAAAACTATGCCCACATGCCTTTCAATCAGGTTTTATCACCATAGTGATACTGTAGACTCCTCCTTTGTGCATTCTGAAAAGATCTCAGCATTGAGATCCCAAACCACATTCATGCTGATCTAAAAAGCCTGCGAGTATGCATCTGCATGTGTGCGAGTGTGTGAGTGTGTGTGTCTGTGTTCCAGTCGCACACAGAGAAAAGGTCAAGGATGTGAACTGGCAGAGGAACAAAAAAGCCTGTGTGTTTGTGTCGGCATGTGCAGATCTGCACATTCGCTTCTCCCTGCATTTTGTTCTTGTGTTTTGATGTTCCTGGCGCTGCGTGAGCTGCTTAGCACATTGAGGTCAGCGGGTGTTGTGTTTCAGAGAAAGAAAGAGGTCAAATATTAACACTGAGCCTCTGTGTTATCAACAATCTTCACCGGTGAGGCGGCGAGCTCCACTGCCTCTGCAGAAATGGACTGGTTCTCAAAACACTGAATGTCAGAGAGGCTGAGGCAATGGTACAAGACGTTAACCTTTCAGGGACCAAGAGAAACAGCGGTATTTTTAGAGCGGACATTCATTTTTAACAATGTGCAGTGGAGCATGAAAAGAGTTTCATAAGCTCATGACTTGAGGAGTTTGGCTTAGGATGTGAAGATGTTAGCTTTAAACTGAGAAGAAACACAAACCTTTGTGGTTTATGGTGTGTATTGTGGTTTTACTCGTATTAACATTTCTGCTAAAACAGGAAGCAAACTGCATTTGCATATTTCCTTCCTCACTGGTTTTCTCTTTCCAGTCATGTCAGTGTATCAGATCTGAATCCAACTATCCTGGCTGCTTCCCCAGCCTCACACAGTACATCCTACAGAACCCACAGGAGACTTTTGTCTCTTTTTCTGCTGATTAATCACCCTGCAGGAGTGGTTTCTGCAGAATGCATGTTTTGCTTTGAATGTTCGTGTATCTACACTCCTGATCAAAATCTTAAGACCAGCTGAAAAACTGCACAAATTTAACATTTTGTACTGTTGGATCTTAAAAAGGTTTTAAGTAGAGTTCCAAAATGCAAAATGAAGGAAAAGAAGAGAGACAGAAAAAAAAAACTTGGGTAAGAAATTTATTGCCAATAACAGGGGTAAGGTATATAGTCTGTTTATCAGCTGATCAGGCCATGGCCTTGGAAAGACAAAATCTGCACAAAAATGTGGATTCAACCTCAACTCTCTGTCAGGTATTCACACTGTCATGACCTCCTGATGGTAAAGGCTAAAACGCTCCGAGTGGTGAAGATGCTTCTTGTTTGGCATCCACTGTCTGGAACTGACATCCATTTTTGTAAACTTCCCTCTTCATCCATCCCATAATGTTCTCACTGTGGTTTAGATCAGGGGAACACGCAGGATGCTCCAATACATAGATGAATAGATAGATAGATACTGTAGATAATTTATTCACCACACGAGGGAAAATCACAGTCACAGCAGCAATGCAATGCCGTTAGCTGCTCCATCTTATTGGAGATGGATCTCACATTGCCTATAACCATGAATGGAAGGACAGCCTTAATTTTGGATCGTCCCGTGTCTTGATGAACAGCCAATCAGATCCTCAGGCTCAGTGTTGGTGAAATGTCTTAGGATCTACCACTTGACTTTTTTGTTCCACAACCCTCACGATCTTGGAAGAAATTCAAAATGTCTGTCTCACTGTGCCAACCTCAGCAGTGATAACGTTGCTTTGTGAAATGTCTTGATTATGCAGCTCAATAGTCCGACAAGAGAGAAGGATTTTTAGCCTTTTTCTTCAGTGACATGACATGGCAGAAAATGATCTTGAATACACATTTTTGTGCAGATTTTGTCCTTAAAAAGGTTAAGCTGTTAAACTTTTGATCATCTGATGAACAAACTATTTACCTTACAATGTTGTTTTCAATAAATTGCCTACTTATTTTTCTAAGCTCTACTTAGAACCTTTTATGATCCAATAGTGTAAAATGAAAATTCTTGCAATTTTTCAGCTGGTCTCTCAAAGCCATTTTCTCTCCTTTACTAGCCAAAATACTCACGCTGATTTTCCCTCGCTGTCTAATTTTACAGCACTGGCACCTTTCTTGGCAAGAAGCGACGCCACCTTCTCCACCTCTCCATGCTCCACAGCAGCAAGCAGGCGCTCGTCATTTTTGTTCCACTCATTAGTCTAGAAGACAGAAAGAAAAGAGAGAAGAAAATGAGGTGAGATAAGTTTATTAAGAGTAATGATTCAGGAACGGGGAAGCTGGGAGTGAGGAGAGATATGATTGAAATGTTATCTTTTCCATTCATTAACTCTATTATCTTTGTGACGTATGTGTGGGAAAGTATGTTTCTTTATCCATTACGCTTATCTCCTGCAGTGTTAACGCTGTGAACAATGACTCGTATCATTAGACACTGATACATTAAAAAATAATACTGTGCAGCCAAAAGGCAGCGATGCCCTTAATGTGAGTAATAGTTCCCAGAGGGAGAGAATATTTCTCTGCTTCTGCTGCAGCCCACACGAAACATTTGTGTCCATATGCTAGACACACACACGAACACACACACACACACACACACACACAATATCTCAAGCACTGACATGCAATTACACAAACCAAATGGCCCCACATTTGTATCACTGACAGGCTGTTCATATAAACAAGTCTGAGAGCCTAAAGCAGGGTGGTAAAGTGTTATGGCTTAGCACAAGAAGCTTTGAAACACCACCTTAGTTTGTCTATGGCTATATTTAAAGAGCAGATTATCATAATAAACCATAAGTTACATAATAAAATACCATTGTGCACCAAAAATCTAATGGATGAAACCAAAATGATCAAATTATAAAGGAACCAGTCCAGCCTTTGATACAGTACGAACAAACCTTAAAGAGGGGTATCCTGCCATTCTAGTTTATCTTTAACATGGATTCAATGTAACAGGGCTGGATGTGCAGATTTTCAGCTTCTGCATATTCATATCTTGTAGAAATACTTAAATCTGTCTGTAAACTAATCCTTACAGTCCTTTCTAAAAAAAAAAAAAAAGAAAGAAAAATTGGTACCAGTGCTCAATGGCACCAATTTCTGGTACTTTTGTGTGTATTTACATGACAATAATGAATGTTGATTTGTTTAATAACACAATCTTACAATATTTCATTTAGCATATTTATTTTTCATTTATAAACTTTAACAAATATATCAAACCAACACTCAGTTGTTTGTACTGTAACATCGCAGTTGTTAAACAAATTTCTTTAAAATGAAAATCTCTGCATACTCCATGCTCATGTCCGACATGGAAAATCACCTTCTCTTTCACCTCCACCACTGTCACAAGGATGCATTTAGGTACTGAAACAAAGTGCTGTTTGATTTTATGTGAATCCACTTGATACTAAAGAAGACAAAATTTGGTCGGTGCCTATAAAAGTACCAAATTCAGCACCAATCCCTACGGAGGGCTGACCAATCAGAGGGGAGGGGGTTTGTGTAATAGGGAACCTTAAAGAAACAACAGTTAAAATTAAGTGTTTCAAACAGAGGCTGAAATAAAGGTTTTCTAAAACACCAGAGAGTAAAGGAGCAATTTTTCTGTGTTGAAAATCATGTAAAGGAAGTACAAAGGTGCCAGAGGGACAGAACAGAGCCTAACAAAAGTGTGATACCCCTGCTTTAAGTTAGGCTGTTGTTTGGTTGCAGAACAGAAATGTAATGTTCATCTTAACCTGCAAGTTAAGACCTGTGTGGTCCAAACTAACTTAAATATTGTTGCAAAAATAATGCTTCTACTTTCTCTGGCCAACCAGAGGACAGAATTTTTTTCTGTGTTATTTCTCACGGGGGGTAGAGTAAAGCCCTATCCGTACAGGATTAGTTTCACCTGGGGACCTCCAGTAATTTGTAATAATTGCGAAGGACTGGGAGGAGGCCCGAGGGTAGACCAAGGGCACGATGGAAAGATTATCTCTCTTGACTTAAAAGAGGCACAACACCACCTTTATATAAGACAGTAACAGTGTTAAAAGACATAGTCCTCCATTCACAGGTTGTAAAATATTTGTTTTTATAGACTGTCAAGCTGAAACCTGTGTCCTCCAAGCGTATCACCAGTGAGAGCTCCTCAGTCAGCTCTCCCAGCAGCCACCTGTGCATACTCACGGTATTAGATTTGACCTGATAGCCCACTGACCTACACGTGATAACTGGGTGAACTCTCTGACTCCATAAATACATGTGGAGGCAAACTGTACCCTATTTTAGGACGACACTAAGTCAGCATAGTGATACATGGCAAACATCCACTTGCAATCACTGCCGTACATTTTGCACAGCTGGTGGAAAAAAAGGCAGGGCTATAAAAATCTCCTCTGTCACTACGACAACCAGTGAGCTCTGCAGCCTTAAACTCACCTCTCTGGAGCTGTGGAGGAGTAATAATACTAGTGTTCATGTTTCTAAACTTATAAAGTAAAATCTAAAACCACTTAAGAACATTCTTGGTTTTCCAGCAAAAACTTTTGGAAGAAGTTGAAAAAGGAAACCCACACATCCTGTCTGCGATCCAGTCCTCAAAAAAGTGAAGCTGGAGTTCAGATACTGTTTTAGATGCAATGCAGGATGAGAAAGTTTTCTGTAAATAACAAATTGGATCTAAAGACACGAGCTGAGCACTGATACTGACATGTGAAGGATATTTCACTCTACCAGGTGCTCTACTACGATGTCTGTCAGGAGCAGCAACACTTCACTGAGTGCTTCGGGAAAGAAACAGGAGTATAAAAGAAGAACTGGGGGGGACTTTCCTTTGCAAAACTCCTGTGCAGAAGTTTAAGAAAAGCACAATAACTGTAGAAATCTGAAGAAATACAGTGGTGTTCAGTCTTGTTTGGATAAATGGACAAACACAATTTAGCCTGAGTTGAACTTAATGGCTTACAATATATGTAGAATATCTGCTACCAACAATTTTTGCTGAATAGTGGGATGAACTGGGATAAAAATGTCTGTGTTTCTTAGAGAAGCTTATTGAGAGTTTTTGACCGACATTAACACCATGAAGCGATGCATTCACTAGTGAGACCTAGTTTTTCTATTATTAAGCACACACACATTAACACAGGAGCCTGCAGCTACGGATTCATGCGGCTGGTCTTATCTTATTTCACTGACTGACTGACAAATGAAGCAGCTCATGTGCAACAAAGGCATGACATTTTTCAAAGTACTTCTTCATCTTCAAGTTTCAGTGCCCTGCAGACCCTTGGACATTGCAAGTCCATTTTTAAAATAGTGTAAATGGATGAAAACCTATAAGAGTCTGTTACCTCTCTTCCATCAAGAGAACCACGGCCCTTGGTGCTAGTGCTTGCATTTAATTGGCTTTAATCATGTTCATCAAAAGAACTGGTTTAGCTTTGCCTCGGGAAGGATCCAAGAACGTGGCACATCATTGTGTTAGAGCCCAACGATAAATCGGCCGATTATGGCGTGTCACCGATTAATCTACATCTGCCACTATGTAGCCGATGTATAAACTTTTTTTTTTCTGTGTGGAGATCGTGTCGTTCCTGCTCCTGTGTGTCTGTCAGGCTGCATGCTGCTCTCTGCCAATGATAAATGCTACTGTTAATTCATACATCAACTTTTACAGAGTATAAGACTATAATATGGCGTTCTAAAGTTGTGGAAGATGCATTTAGCAAAATAAACAGAGATAAATGCCTCTGTCAATACACGTGCCCACCCTTTTCTAATGAAATATTATAAGATAGTGTTTTAACTTTACTATTTCATACCCAAAATCATATTTCAGGTATTATAACAATTTGTGTTCATATACAGTATCTATCCTGTGTATATCAATGTTCTTATTTTATGTATCAGCAGATACGTGGGATTTCGGCCAATATATATATATATAATATTGGTATATAATATCAGTATCGGTATCGGCATCGGCCCTAAAAATCCTATATCAGTCAGGCTCTGTCACTGCAGTGTCAAGGCCATTTACTCAAGGATGCTCACACAGGAGCATGCAAAGCAACAAAGAAGGAACACATCGTGTGCATGCAGAGCTGCTTTAAATTCACCTTCAGTTCAAGATTTGAACAAGAACTCCTACAAAAAAAACACACTAACCGCTCTGCAGCTTTTCTTTTTAAAATGGCTGTTTTCCAACACTGATGGTTGGCCACTTCACGTTAACCCCACCCCTTGTGGTTGTGGTTGGTGCTTCACTCTGTCCCAGCAAAGAGTTGGTGCTTGGTTTGAACCAGGTCTGAACACATGAAGCTGCTGCTTTGCCAGTGGAAACACAAAAACCGGTGCTTAGTCAGGTGCTACCTCGGAAGTTGCACCAGCAGTCGCTCTGTCCAAAAGAGGTGGGTGTGTACTTTCTGTTTGGCATTGATTGCAGTGACTCCTGTGGCCAGAGCCAATACTGTTTTTCAGTGATAAACACTACTTTTAACACTTCTATTCTTTGTTCAGCTCCAGTGTCCAACATCATTACAAAATTAATCCGATAAATCCTTTTATTGGAGAAAAATGGCAGATTTTATTCCTCACTGCTGAGCTTTGCCGCCCAGTGTAGTGTCATCAAAGGGCCTTTCAGTTCACGTCTGAAATAGATTCATGTTCTCCTGGGAAAATCCCCTCTGACCGCAGATACTGAGCGTTTAAAAATAATCAATTTAGGTGCTGATAACCTCATCTTAAATCATGAACTAAAACCAACAAGCACATAAAAGAGAGACTATTTCAAGATCATGAAGTCCCCACAGGGTCTCTCATAAATGTGACCCTGACCTCCAGGTGAAAATGCTGTGAGGTTATTATTGACAGATTTGATTCAATGAGATAATATCAATCAGGGCCTGGTTCAGATGAAAGTGACACACAGGAGTCAAAGACGGTGCATCTGTCTGCCTGTCACTATGATTGGTGAGCTGTGAAACACGACACAGCAGGAGGTAGCTGCAGCTATTAATGACTTGACATATCCATATGGTGCGGAGGAACGTTTGGCTTGTTTTTGCAGGGTTGGCTGGATTTGCCTCCCAGTGCGCTGGAATGAAAAGTCTCATGATTTTTATACAAGCAGTCATGTGTTCAGCCACGCACGTCCCGCGACTCCGTCAGGTTGTGATTTTTATCCAGGTGAGTCCTCCTTGACTTTCCTTATTTCTTCTTATGTGGGCCGACTGACTGATGATGTATTTGAATTTATTCGTAGATAGATGTATACTTGTACAAGTCAAACCCTCAATTTGGAGATAGACCTTGGTCGAACCTCTCACCAGTCGAACGTACTAATTTGTGGTTCTACTAATCCTCTTATCATGTTTTGTGGACATCAGGAAGGGTGGACCTGCTGCTGTAATTGAGTGCCTTTGTGATCCGGAAAACAGCAGCCAAATAAACCCACTCCTGTGAGCTACATGTCAGAGTCAATAAAGGAAAAACATGACTTGTACAGTAGCTGGTGAGGTTTACTTTAAGGTAACTGTATCAACTTTTATCTGAGTCGGACTTATTTTAAATCATAACCTTACAGAACAGGTGTCTTGGTTTTTTTAATGCATGCATCCATAAAAAGTTTTTAAATAACAAAGCAAGCTTTACCCAGATAACTTTTCTTAGGTGCAGCAGGAGAGGATTAACTTTCCCTGATGTTACTGGACACCTCAGTTTCTAGTTTCCACTCAAGCAGCAAATATACAACTGCCTGTGCAGAAAAAAATGCATCTAAAATGTTTAGAAGGGACATGTATTAATTCTTTAAGTCTCAAATTTCAACATCAAATGGCCCAAGAAAGTTTCAGAGATGGGTAAGCCTTTAACTGCACTGGAAATACAGAGGAGACATCAGGATTATCATGAATGACGGTCAGCCACAGGAACCAACCACTCTGTCCACCCTAAGAGGGCACCAAGAGGAAGAAGCTGCAATTAGAAAGCAAGTGAGTGGTTTTGGAGATGGAAAACTAGAAAAAAGAAAAAAGCTTGTCAAGCCTTTTATTTTCTAAAGTTCTGGAATCTCTATGCTCTCTCAGTTCAGAGCTCTGATTAAAACATTTAAAGTCAAACTAGACAACTAGCTCTCCCAGTTCCACTCACTCCAGTAAAGATTTGATCATGCCCAGTTGGTGTCAAGAAACAGCAGAGCATTTTGAGCCCATGACTGTTTCTTACTTTACTGTACAACCATCCAATCTTTTAAAAGACTTATCCAGGTTTACCTTATGTAAACTTCTATTACATTCACATATCAGAGTGAACACTTCCTGTACCTGCCGGCAAAGAAGCTCGATGCAAACGGGCTTAAAAAGTCAGATCAGTGATATAACCCTGAAGTTGATAACAGCGTGTTACGGTCAATACTCACCACACCAAAATATGGTCCATTACTGTTCAGTAAAATGCAACATATCACTACCTCAGTCAATCAGTAGAGCTAAAGCTATGTTTTTATACTAGAACAGTGAAATCATGAAATAGACCGTATCTAATCTCTAAGTCAAGAATCCAAACCTGTCATGTCATACATCACATAGTGAGGGAACAAAATCTCACATTTGAGTAACAAAGCTCTCCAAATTAGATGCCAAAAAACTTTCTGTAAAATTTGTCATGGCTTGTTGCAGTTCTTATTTCCTCATATATTTTATCATTTATCGTCAACCTAGGCCTTTCCTAAACTTGCAAACTGCAAGTAAAAGAGAATAGCTTCAAGTAGATTTCATCAATAAAAACTGTGCATTCAATAAATGTATTAAATAACAGTGAAACTGACGCCTTTTCACCCTCAACATGCTTATAATATTGAATTTTAAATAAAATACTTAGCTTCCATTAAAGATATGATCATGTGCATGTTAAAATGTTCAATTTTGTATGTTAAATAAATCAGCACTGCTCTGACAAACAGTGTCATAAATGTGTGCAAGCTGAATGAAGATGAAAAATAACTTGCTCTGAATGACAACGCAGATGTCAAAGTCAATGGCTCCTCCTCCTCCTGATGCTCTGAGCATATAGATGCTATTTATAGATGAAGTGGGGCGTGGAAATGTGCTGATTTCAGGTAACGGGAGCACGCCTGTCGATTTAGAACAATTCTGATTCATTCATATACGCACAGCGCTGGTATGGTGGTAATGGCTGATGTGCACGTGTCATGAATTTGACAGTGATTTTGCGTATTTTCTTATTTATTCCACACACTTATTAGTGAATGAGGCTCATTGCTATTGGTGATGTAGGATCTTTCTTCAATAAGATGGACGAGCTAGCCTTGCTAACCCCGCACCAGAGGGAAAACCATCCTTTTTTTTTCTTTTTTTTCTCGTTGACAACTATCCTTTTTTGTTAATTATATATTCTTGTAAATTTTTAACAATAAACTTTCTCGCATTGCTGCTGTGACTCTGTGAATTTCCCAGTTGCAGGATAAATAAAGGATATTGTTTTGTGAATTCCCAGGGGTCTTGACCCATGCTTAGGGAAGTGTTCTTAACCACTATATTAGACAAACATATATTCAGAGCTGGCAAGCAACAGGTTACCATGTGTAGTAAAAGATCCAGATGATTAATATCCGTAGAGAGATAGGGACTCTGAACTCCAAGCAGTTAATAGAAAAAGTTCAAAAGGAAACTCTGGTGTGGTGTGGAATATGATCGTGGATAATGGCCTCTGTGATTCTAATAGGCTCAACAAAAAGTGAAAGGCCGTCACGACAGAGCAGCATGACACCGATAGCATTGGACTACATTGTCATGGACAGGTTGAAGTGGAGCGGAATGCACTGCTCTAGTTTCTGATGCGCACACACGCACACACACACAGTTTCAATGCAGAGAGCCTGATGAAATCATCGTGTCCTGGAAGAGACCGTGCACAATCAGCTGATCCTGACTGCGGCTTAAAGTTATGAAACAAAGTGTGTTTGAAGTTTCCTAACTTTAAAAACAGAGGCAAAGATGTGCAGTGTGTCCTGATCAGAGACAGAAAAGCTCTCAAGTGCAACAGGAGGGAAAATATCTGATCAAAGAGATGATTACACCAGTAATCAGGTGTCACTTTTTGTATTAGCTCCAAGAGAGAAATCAGCACTAGCAACACCTGTATCCATACAAATGTCTGAATTCAGGATATTAAAATACAAAATTACTCAAGCAATTGACCCATCATAGTTTATCTTTTGATATCTTGAAATAAGACATTTCTCTGGACTTTTCAGCTTATTGTGGCTCATATTGACTCTGACAAGACTTGTTTAAAAACAAAAGAGAGACAAATGCTTGGATTCCAGTTTTTGGCACTTACTACAAATTATGGAGTAAAAGGCATTTAAGACATAAAAAAGAGCACATTTTATTTAAACTCAACTCCATCTCCACCTGTCTCCAAACAATATCTGCTTTCATGAAAACTCTGAGGTATTAGCCTACATTAGCTGGCACTGGGAGGAACGGGTTAAGCCCACATTAGTTTCACCAGCAAGAAGTCACAGGTCACTAATCCTGGGATACTAAACCGGTAAAGCCACAGTTGGGGTCTTTCTCAAGCTCCCCACTCCCACAGTGACACAGATAGAGCTCTGTGTGCAGACACACAATGACTCGGCCTTCGTGACGCAGGGTTAGGAATAACTGCAAGAAAGTTTTGGAGCAGGAACAGTTGTGGCTGCATGTTTTTGTCACAAATTGCAGAATTATCTTGATCTAAAATCAGACCTTTCCACCCTTTTCCTAAACTATGTGAGGAGAGTGTTTAGGGCTATTTTGGTAACTTGTCTCTCCTACATGTGCCACCAGGAAGTGAGAAGAAACTTCCTGTTGTACTCTCAGTGCTGTTCCCCTGATTGCCCTCTGTCCTCTCCTGTCCCGGTGCCACTTTCAGGTTTTCTCTCTCTCTATCTGTTTCTTGTGCTGTGATAAGTGTGTTTACAGTGGGATCAGGGTGTGGACGGTAGTGTTTGTTCCTTCTCTGCTTTAGCCCAACACTCATTAAGACACACAAAGAGGCGACTGATAACATTAAGTGTTTCCTGTTTATCCAGGACCACAGAACAAGGAGCAGGAGAAGTAGAGACATCGGGAAAAGAGTTGTAAAGGCTGGAAATAAAAAAAAAAACAGACATTTATTGGGCTTTTATAGACCTGAACTCTGATGCATTTCTCTTATCTAAGTATTCCTTCTCTTCTCATATGTCCCACAGGTGTTTTTCTCTGCTTGTGAAGTTGTGGGAACAAATTTTGAAACCAAAACCTCAAGCAGCCAGTCATTTCTACAGTTTCAGAATAAACACAAAGCAAACAGACGCTCATCAAGTGACTGTTTGTTAACCCAATGGTTTCTGCATCAACAGGCCTGGTCTGAGTGTTTTCTCTGTCACTCTGAACTTCCTCAGTTCTGCGAAGGAAAAATAAACCCAGATAGGAAAACAGTAATTCCTGCATAACACTCTATGTTTGGAGAGTTTAGCGGCTAAGCACGAGGAGTTTAAGAGAAAAACATTTACTTTTGAAATCTTTAACATCTCTGTCCAGTGCGGATGAAGTATAATCTTTGTTTGACCACAGATTAAAAGCTGATTGTACGCTTTAAATGTCGGGGGAGTCACGTTTGCTTTTGCCATGTCGTTCTGAATAACAAAAACAGAGCGAGACTTAAAATTTAAAGATACACAATGTTACATCAAGTTTTAAAATCTGTGCTGAAAAAAGCTGAAGGGCATCTCTATAAGTTTACTTTCCAAAATTTAAGCAGCAGGACTGGGTATACAAAGGGAACTCTCTCTCAGTAGGTAAGATGAGAGGAGGTTCCCCACTCTGTAAGAGACTGAGCGAGGAAACCGTTTGATAACAAACATGTAAAGAGTTTGGAGATTTCATTATCTACAGCAGTTGTTCCCAAAGTGGGGGTGATGAAATGCCCTCTGAAATTTATGTGAATACAAAATGCGTATACGATGGTAAATTTCATTCATTGTTGTGAAAGAGACTGTGAGGACTATCTGTTTGAGGTGGGTTGTAGCATGTTGTGATGAAATGACTCGTGAATTTGTTCTGAAAAATTACTGTAGATTGGATCGTCCCTTTAGCACTACTTTCCTTTGTTCACAACAACTCTTTACGGGCTACAACAAGAGTAAATGCATTTATTAACAGTTACATAGCACTGTTGTTTGAAACTGGAAAACAAGCAAACTTTTCAAATTTGTAGCATGTAGTGGGCTACATTTAGTGTTACCAACAGCCTGTAGCATTGAAACGTGACTGTAACATTAATGAGCCCTGGTTTTGTCCTACCAGTGCTCATCTACCAACTCCAACCTCACCAAGCAGAGCAAACATAACCTGGCTCTTCATTTTATTGGTTTGGTTTGAACAGATCACTGCAGCATAACTGCTGCATGTGGGTTGGAATGAACATTAGCACAAACAGATGAGCCTGTGTTTTAACCCGTTCTCTATTACTCTCTCATTTAGCTTTCTTCTGCCCCCTTTCTGTTATACAGATCGGCGCCTGTTTCACCATCGCTATTTAATAGATTGTTTTCAGCAGAGAGAAACTCAGATCTCTTCTCTCACTGCTAAACTTCATCAGCTGGTGTGGTGTTGTCATGGAGACTTCAATGTGCTGTAAATCAACCTGGTCCAGCCTCACCGAATCAGCTAGCTGAGAAACAGCATTTAGAAATAACCTATATTGGTGCTGATAACCTTATATTAAACTTTTAATTATCATCAGGAATTTATCTAAATATGTGACTTTTTCAAGACCACTTAGAAAGTCCTCACAGCCCCTTTGACATACAAACAAAAGGAGGGATTAAAATTAATAGAAAACTATGAACAGAAAATATCTGATCAGTTCTCCACGTTTCTTTGTTGACAGCTTCCTTTAAAAACACAGCAACATGTGCACAGTGGTAGTCTTATTTTCTACTGATCAGCTACATTAAGTAACTTAGATCTTTATTGGTATTCTTCTGTTCGGTTTGGACTGGCCTCTTTGTGGACTCCCAAGGCAGAAGATCTGCATGATAAAGCAGAAAAACAAGGGAGTGGAGGGGCCCAGGTTCAGTTTTTAATCAAAATGTATCTTATAAACAAAACCTTTCACTCCAAACACATGAAACAAATTCATAAGTCCATCGCCACAAAGGAAAACCAAAACCCTGACTGAAACAGGAGCTAAAATAACTAAATAGACAAAAAGTCAATTAACACAGGTGTGAAACAAAACATGGGTGAAACTTGTGAAGGGGAATCAAGACGAGGAGTAAAACTAAACCAGACTCACAGGGAGCAAGATCAAAGTGAACAGAAAACACAAGGAGACAGAGATCACTAAGAATTAACTAATGATCAGATAAATAACAAATGACACAAAAAACAAGGATAAATCCACAAGAAAAATACAAGACACATATGACAAAAACTTCCTTTTCCAGACTCGATTGATTTGATTAATTTTAAAGGATTCTAAAATCATAAACTTCTGTTTCTTGGTAGCAGAGCTCCACAAATGGGGTTGTAAACCTTTTTCTGTTTTCTTACGCAAAGATCACTGGAGGCTTTTTGGCTAATTTCTCTGGTAATGAGCTGCATCTGTGCCCTTTTTAAACTCAGGTGATGCTAAAAAAGGAAACACATGTTTGGTAACTCCTTTCCCAGGAAATCTTGAAATTAGAAACAATTGTTTGAAGCAACAGCAGGGCAATCATCATTTTAATAACCACTTTTCCACATGCCTTCTGATGGATTTAAGTGTTGTAATAGGAAAACTTGACCTGCTGGAGTCTCAGGGAATCAGACTCAGGGGATGAAAAGGATCTTAAATAAATTTCACACTGCTCCGCACGGTAATTGACAGGAAGTCAAGCTCTGGGTTGAAGTGTTGGACAGATAAACAGAGTGGAACAGAAAGGTGGGAAATTAAACTTAAAGTTGTAGATAATGCACAGAAACTGGCAGAATAACAAACTGACATTTAAAAAAAACCATGCTGTCAATTTTAGTTCAGAAACACCAAGCTTAATAAAACAAAAAAAAAAGGATAGAAATGTTTGAGATTGCAATACCCACTGTACCTATTCACTCGATACACACTGTTGTAAATGAGAGGAACATGTTCCTATAGGGATTACACACACAGATCAAAGATAAAGCTCAATCAATGCAGAATGAAAAAGTAGGTTAGCTGGGAGGCAGGAAAACACAAGCAACGTAGACTGAATTCCAGAGGGGAATAACCCCATTACGTGTTCGTCTATTCTTTGAGAGATGGAGGAGACAGGAAGTGAAGTAGAGGGTATGAAAGGGAACGATGCACAGGAGAAAAAGGAAAAGAAAGAGTGAAGGTCAGAGAGTGGTGCTTCTATAATATCTCTTCCCTTTGATCAGCAGCGGCTGTTAACTTCAAACCTCTTATCTGCAACAAAGCAGATGCTCAAATGTCTTCAAACAATACTTCCTTTCTCTCAGGCCACAGCTGAAACCGCTTACTGCCCCTGTGTGCTCTGCCTCAAACACACACATGCACACACACAAACACACACATGCGGTACACAATAGTTTGTTGGATTCTGAAAGTAAAACCCAGAATAAGAGAGTTAGTAGACAGAAACGTTAAACAAAGACCAGATGGTTGCTCTCATTATAAAAGATGCTGCCATGTGTTTACTATGATGCACAACCTAGAGCGTACAAG
The DNA here is from genome assembly GCA_008086565.1 of Thalassoma bifasciatum. NCBI lineage: Eukaryota > Metazoa > Chordata > Actinopteri > Labriformes > Labridae > Thalassoma > Thalassoma bifasciatum. The sequence continues at coordinate 63,294 of RPOG01001271.1, forward strand.
GACTCTACTCATGTAGAATCACACTCCAGAAACAATGTTGGTCTCAGTCAACAACGAGTCTGTCTCTCTTGAGCTCCAAAGAGCCACACAGTGACTAAACTTGGGGTAATATCTCTTCCTCTGGGGCTGTGAGAGGTTTTTCTGTAAACAGCTTTGGTCACATATGCAGCAGAGCTCCATGAGACGTGTAAACATGCTTTAATGTGCAGAGCTCCCCTTTACAAACACTAAAAACCGCCAACCTGAAAGGCACCCCTACCACACCCAGTCCCTGCCAAGGGTGCTTTTGGCTCTGGATTTACCCACAGAGACAGTAAAGGAGATTAGATATCAAAAGAATCACAAAGCAGTTACCATGTTAATTTATTTTATAGCACAGCTGTGTTATTATGAGGCTTCTTTTTATTTCTCAGAGGTGAATACATTTATACAAACAATGGAGGAACTGTTCTGACTGTAAAACACTGTGAGGTGAGGTGAGGGGGGGCAGTGGTTTGCATTGTGTCTTTAAGAACTCGGAGGTTTGCTGGAGCTTTGATTCACTCAAGTTTATCAAGACTAGACACAAGTAGAGCTGGGTAATTAATCACAAATAGGATTAAATTGCAATATGACCTCCTGCAATAATCTAATTGCAGAAAGTGCAATATTTCTTTAACCTCAAATATATCATAATACCAGATAAAAATTTTTCATTAGATGTTTTATGCTCTAGAAGAGTGGCAAAAACAGCAAGAAGTAGCAATACAAATAAGTTAAAAGTGGCTAAAATAGTCACAAAGCAGCAAAAATTAACAGAAAATTCGGAAATAGCCAAGAATAGCAAAAAAAAAAAATCCAAAAGTGGCAAAATATACCTACAATTGGCAAAAAGCAGCAAAAATTGGCAAGAAAATAGAAACTACTCTGGAAAATAGTTTGAAAGAAGCAAAAAATGATCTAAAAGTGGCAAAAAGCTGCCACAAGTTACAAAAAAATGGTATGCTGTTGCTTTCACGCTGTTATTGTCAGTTCTTATTTCCAAAACTGTATTTTTTTTACCAATATATAAAGTTCCCATGGAGAGTTGAAAACTGAAAGTTCCTGGAATTTTGCGACTCTTGTATGAATAGTCCAGTTTTACCAAGTTGAGCCTAAGTTTGTGCTTGATCCTGCTCATATTTTTGGAAACCTCTTTGCACAAGTTTGTGTTTTTTCTGTCCAGCTCTGAATCTCACAGTGTTGCACCATTTTGAATGATTTTGTGCTGCTCTAGAAGAACGACCCATCAATACTAAGAATTTCTCTCTACTCTCTCCACTTATTTAAATTGTTCTTTGAAAGCAAAGAAATACAGACCAGTTTCTTGGAAAGAAATGCGTCTTTTGCCAAATGAGGCCCATTCTCATGTCTCAATCTTCGAATATTTGACGGAACACTTGAACACCACTTGAAAGTTTCCTTTGCCAAAGATTTTGAAGCTTCATTTTTCAACTGAAAATCTAAAGATGTCATGTTATCATTCAAAAGTGCTCTGTTTCTCAGCCACTTAACTCCACCTTTTCACAGGGAAAAACAAAAGAGAAACCCATTTCCAATCACATGGTCGATCTTCCCTGAGTTCTGCTACTTTAAAAACTTACATCAGTCCACTTAACCTTTTGACCTCTTTAATTATCTCTTAATTTAGTGCTTTTCTACAGCTCCCCTCATAAACAGCTGAAATGCTTTGGAGACCACCATGACTTTAGGAGCCACTCTAGCCGTGTGCTGAACCACTGATTCTGTGACATCACCCCTTAAACTTTTCAAAATAAAGCCACAGTTTAGACGTGAGTCCAGGCATTGCTACACGATACAGTCTACAGGATTTTTTATAGGCTGATTCAACGATTTATTTTCATTGATGCGCTTATTTAAAAGCTTGAGGACTGGTGCAGAAATACAGCCCTTGGACATTTATGGGTGCAAAAAAAATCCAGTAAAAAATAGCTGTGGTGCAACATTTCCTCCTGACACAAATAGCCTTTCCTGCACTATAAATAAACATGGCTGGACTTGGAAAGCGACCAGGCTCATTACATCCAAGGACTGCTCTCAAAGTGAGTGGAGTAAGGCAAATATATTCTGTAGTATCTCCCTATTTAGAGAGGATACACATACAAACACTCAGAGTAATCACACGGACACCAGCCCCAAATTAAGGCAGGCAGATATTTAACTGACTTAGAAAAAATCTCTAAAATAGAAAAAAATGTTTCTTTCAACTCAACTATTCATGAAACAATCAAGAACTTGATTCAAACAGTACTGAAAACACAGCCTGCAAATGTTTCAGAGACAAAAACAGCTCTCCTTAGTGCGCTGCAACAAAGCAGAGCTTTGCCAAAAATGTCCCATGAAGCTGAGTTCTCATAGTTTTTTCAGGTGAACTGTTCCTCACCCTCCCTCCATCCGTCTTCTAACAGGAATATTGTTCCAGTTGTTCAGAGAAGGCCAAACTAAACAACCCGTCTGTAACAAACTGGGGGCGGGGGGGGATTCTGCCCTTATAGGTCTCCTCTCCTGCTCAATCTTTCCTCCTTTATCCTGTTTTTGCTCCCAGTTATTTCTTTATCTTTTCCTTTATCTTTGTCTCCAACACGCCTGCCACTTTTCCACAACCCACCAACCGTTTGTTTCTGTCTCTCCAATAACACCATCTTTATCAGTGATAAGTTCAGACTCATACAATTACTTCATGGTCATTCATTTCTACATGGTATCATCACGTCAGCTTGATGAGTCACACTCACTAACTGGATGCTCGGTCTTAACATCCCCTGAGATGTACCTCTTATTAGCCTACCTCTGGAGCATAGATATAAAAATGCTCATACAGCAGTAGACCAGCACAGCTTGCATCATCACCGACGTCTTCACGCCCACATCAGACAGGGAACAAGCCTGTACACAAACACACACCCACACATAAAAAGCATGCAAATACATGCACAGACACAAGGATCACACCCGCCTGCCTGCACCACGCTCAGAGCCTGGTGTATCTGCTGACAGGCAGGTTTCCTGGCTGAAAGTCTCTCGTTTATGTACACAGATGATAAGAAATAAAGAGATCCCCCGGGTACTTCCTGCTTTAGCCGGAGCTCTGTTTAAACAGCCTCCAAGCCTCTTCCTCAGGCTTTCACTGAATTACTCTCGACTATTTCAAGTTAGGATTTTCATTTTAAGCATTAACATCTTTCTTCCAAAAGCCTTCCTGCAGAAAATCAAGAATAAGAATAATCCACAGCCCACTGTAAATTGCAGGCAAATCAAGCAGATTAGTTTTCTGTAAAATAAAAAAAAAATTCAATGTAGAAGACAAAAGCAACAACCTATCTGATACTCACTATCTCTGAACAACATCTGTCAACACTGACTGACACATCAAGAATGTATTTCATGAAGAGCCATCATTTAATGATACGCTATTGAGATGATAACAGGTTGTATAAGAAGGGTATGTACTATAAAACAAGTATGTACTGAGTTCCTATTTAATGCACCATATGAAATAAATCCACAAGGTACAGCTAGAGCTCATTCCCATAGATATTTGTCAAATCTTTTTTAAATCAGGTTTTCGTGCTCACTTCAGTCTATTTTTTATACCAATTTAGTGCAAGGGCCACAATTTTCATGTTCATTTTCGATTGGCGGTAGATTTGTCACCAGACAAGATGGTTTGATTATTCCATTTGCTTATTAAATCTGGAAAGTTACACTAAAACTTTCCATGTTCACAAAGGTGGTCTTTCTTCATATTAGTGGTTTGTAAAGATATGAAATAAAAGGCACATAACAAAAATCTTTATAAACGGCATCATGGGTATTTGCAGCCCTTCCTACATAAATATAAAAGTCATCACGTTGTGAGAGCAACCTGTAGGAAGTGACGTATTTCCTGGGAGTTGAAGTCATTTTCCACAAAATGCCTTATTGTCCAGAGCTTTTTTTTCTGTTTTTTTATTTCCAGTCAGTCTTCACAACCACATTTCACATTCACCGATCAGCAACGTCTGGCTGCAAGAAACGAAGCCAAGACAGAGGTGCTAAAAATACTGCAGTTCATCAATTATCCACTTGAGGCTGGCTATTTTGCATCAAAACTCAACAGTATTTTACAAACTTCAGTCTGAATAGTTCATTTCTATCATAGCACACTACACGGGAGATACATTAACTTATTAGTTCAGAATATTGTAAGATAACTACCAGTTTGTTAAATTGCAGATACAGCTGATTTAACTAACTGTTAGTGAGGGGGTTCAAAACCTGCCTCTTCGCCACACACTTCTTCAACAAAGTAAGGCTAAGTTCAGCAATTCCAATGTGTTTCCAGATTACAATGGGCTTCAAAAAGCTGCTGCAGAAACAGTTCATTAACATCAGGATCAGAATACGTCCATGTAGTATACAGTCTATGCATAAAATTATGTATTGTTGGTTTAATGTTTTTTTGATCGTAATAGAAACTAGGGCTGAACGACGTGGACAAAATTTCATGTCTCGATATTAATGCTAGATATCTAGATATTGATACGATACAGTATGACTCTGGGATCAGAGACAACTAAGCATTTTTTTAAGAAATAAAAGCATCATAATACAACAGGATGTGGAAAGTGGGGATAATTAATTTGAGCTCACTGTCAGTTATCAATAGGGCTAAAAGGTTTCAGATAAAAATCTAATTGTGATTTTTCTGGTAGATATAGCGATTTCAAATCGATTCACAATTTTCTTTAAATCAAATTTTAGTGAAGTTTTCACAATGTACAGTAACATTGCATCAAACCATTGAAACATCACAAGCTACTATTCTAATGCGAGGATGAAAATAAAAACTGAAGGTCTGAATCGTTTCTGACTTTGAGATGAAAGGTCAAGTTCAAAGTTCAAATAAAAGGTCAAATTTTGAGCAATAAAGACAAAGTTCTAAGACAAAAAGTCAATAACTTCCAGAGTTTAAGAAATCAATTTGAGATTATGTGAAAAAAATCCAAACTTTCTCATTTAAGGTCAAAACTTTAAGATGACAAAAGTCTACGTTTTGAAATAAAGGCAATGTTTGAGATAAAAAATTAAAATTTTGATATAAAAAGTCAAAACTCTAAGATTTAAGTCAAAATTATACAAGATAAATACAGAATTATAGCACAAAAGGAAAAAAAAAACATTACAAGGAAGATTTTAGATAGTCAAATTTTGACTTTTCTCAAAATTTCAGTCTTATACCTTTTCTGGTTATTTCTAAATAGGACTTTTAAAATTCAACAATCCCAAGGAAAAACACATTTTTCCCAACAGTCTTACACTCAAGACACGTGTGTGTGTGTGTGTGTGTGTGTGTGTGAAACAGCTGACACAACAGATCCTGGATCAGTCAGGAGCAAAAAAAAAAATCACAGCTTTAGCAATCACATGATCACGATGTTTGAAATTGCAATTTCGATCAGAAAACAATAAATCGTTCAGCCCTAGTCATCAACATTAACAGAAAGTCACCAATAATCATGTGACTGTCTGAGCTTTACATGCAAGGTGAGCTGGGAAAATCTACATCATTAATATCTTAAGTTTTCATATCTATGTGATACAATAAGTACAATCTTTCAGCTCCAGTAGAAAGGTTCTGCAGTTTCTCATACAGACTGACAGGTTCTGTCTATATTCATATTTAACACACTACAGTAAGTGTGAACAATGCTATAGTTATCCACCAGACAGCTGGACAATCATCTGACAATGACAACACACACACACACACACACACCCTTCCTCCTCCCCTGCCAGATTAATGTCGGGCCATCCCTGAGGGTTTGACTGTCTCTCCTGGTGCTAATACCCTTTCACTACACCCCGCCAGAACAAACCATTCAGTGCCAAACCAAGACAGACTGGGCCAAAGCAAACACAGCCAAGTGGATATACTTCAGGCTGAGCTTCAGTAAAGAGAAACCTTCTATAATTCACTGACAGCTTCATTATTCTGTCCCTATAACATGACTTTTTCTCAGCTGCAGTTTTAACTCTCACAGAAAAGTAGGGCACAACATTTCTCTCTAATGGCTGAATTTTCTTTGATGTTCCACGAAGGAGGACGAATATTAATGATTTCAACCACCAGTGCACAATGCATAATTCAGAAATGTTTTCAAAATGAGCAATGTGATATTTCTTCACAGGGCTGCTCCACTTTGCACTGAAGATACTCTTCATTCCTCCATGCAGGCTCCATAACCATCTCATACACCTATGGAAATTCAGGTTGTTTAAGTTTAATAAAATAAGCCAAAACAAGGCAAAATAATGTGCTCAGTTTAGGCTCCAGTGTTGTGTAGTTTGGATGAGTTGAAGCCATGAAACAGCTGTGAGGAGCGAGAGGAGACGGCATAATCCACACATCAATTAGACGCACAGAGTCTGGACCATGAGGGGAGGGAGTGTGTGTGTCTGTGTGTCTGTGTCAGTGTCTGTGTCTGCGCAAAAGCTGTGGATCCTAGTCTGTGGGCATTGATGGGAAAGTGTGTGTGTGTGTGTGTGTGTGTGTGTGTGTGTGTGTGTGTGTGTGTGTTTGTATGTGTGTGTGAAATCCTTTAGTAATCCTGCTTAGTCTAGTAGCAGCATTTAAGTAGTGTTACAGTAGGAAAGCTGAGCGAGGATTTCAATTCTAAAACCACTGTTCACAACTGAATACACACAAAATATAGACAGTGTGTGCATGCGTGTGTGTGAGCTTGTGTGTGTATGTGTGTGCGTACGTGTGTGTGCATGCACGCTCAGCAGCAAAGCCAGTGAGCAGAGTGCTGGAGGGGGTCGGTAGTAAAAGGCTGAGAGTAAGATAATAGTCTAAGCAAATTAACCAATTAAGAGCAGCTCTGCTCTAACAGCAGGGACGTAGCTGTTAATGTGGTCTCAAAGGGTCCAGGCACTCTTTAAGATTTAATTAAGATTCCTCAGAGTTATTACACATGACTGTTACTTCTCAGATTGAGGTTGATTATAGACATACTAAAGGAAAAAGTTTTGTTTTCTGATTATTTTTGACTCTTAAATGTAACTTTTTTTCTTTGTATTTCTGTAGCTCAAACATCTTAGAGCACTTCTTTACGTTAATTCTTTTCATAATCACTTTTTCTCAAGTAAAATACTTAAAGGTTGAAGTGGAGCTCAATGTTCATTCAGACGCCTAGCTCTGCTGAACTTCAATCATATTTATATTGATGTTAAACAAAAAGTAATGTGGTTAATTTTAGGTCAGTACCCCATGAAGCTGGCCCTTAAGCAGGCGGTCAAGGTTCAAATCCAACCTGTGGCTCCTTTCCACCTCACTCCTACTCTCACCCTTTCTGCTATATCCATCGTTCCATCCTCTTTAATAAAGGCCCAAAAAGATAGAAGCATAAAACAGAATCAAATGAATAATGTTAAGGCTGAACTAAGATTCATCTTCATCTTCTAATTATTCATTCATAAAGGGACACAAAAGAGTGACATGTTAGCACATAACCACCGTAGAGCAAACAGTTTTTATCCCTATGTGCAGAAACGAGCTCATGACCTCCTGGTTTCTGCAAGAGCCTATGATCTGGTGGTTACCAAATTGGATATGAACAAAAGTAATTCATTACATTTCAACTTTTGAGCTTGCTGCCACTGCCACAACTAGAGACAAATGGCCCACACTGGTGCTCCTTAGAGCCACCTTTACCTCTTCAAATCTCTTCAATCAATTCCACTGTAACAATATTTTTTCTGAATTTCTTTTTGTTTACTGTCATTGCATGCATTTAAGTAACTGATATAGCTTTTTCTGTATACTGCTTGTAATTTCTGTATACGCCCATTTGTGTTTTTTCCCCCTTTCTTTTCTATTTATCTCAATTTTTAAGGTTATTTCTTCTGCTGTCTCTTTAAGGGTCCCCGCTCCACAAACCCCCTCCCTTCTGATTGGCCAGCTCTCTGTGGGCAAAGCTATGAGCTGACCTCAGTGTTTGAGGCCGATCTTTCCAACATGTCATGAAGCAGTTGGGAGGGCCTTATCTGATGACCTCATCATTTCAGTAAGTGTCATGAACATCTCCTGAAGATCTTGCGATAGCTTAAGAACTGATCGTTTTTGCTAGTTTAACAGTAGATTAAGGGATTTCTTCAACACATGAATGTGTAGCCGTTTGAAAATCTGCACTTTTTTAGTTTGAAAATACAGCATTGTTACTTTAAATCCATGTTTATAACCCTTGTTTAACTTACTGTGTTTTATTGTATTTACTCCTTTTTGTATAATGCTCTTCTCTATTTTATATTCTTTTACTTCATTTCAGGTATATATAATTATTTCACTGCTATCTCATCATACTGCCTGTGCTCCCTGCCTTCTCAAGCAAACATACTTCAGGTTCTTGAGTTGCTGTGTCGACATGTTGCTTTGGTTTTTCATGGCCAGAGTTTCTTAACAGACTTCATGTCCTAGTTATTTCAGGTTGAACGCTTTTGTGTCTAGGGTTCTTGCTTTGTTCTCATGTGAACTTTTGCAAGTCTGTCAAACCCATGTTTTTACAGGTGCTAAATTAATGACATTTTAATGATTTATTGTTGTTTTTTTTCCCTGTACACTTCAGTCAAGGTGAATGATGCAGAAGTAACCCAGAAACTGCATTGTCAAGTCTTGGCAAAACCAGAAGTTCATGGCAACGCTCTCAGTGCAGGTCACGGCTAAAACCATTTCTGACAGCTTATTGTTCAGACGTAGCTGCACCAGAATGCCCATAAATCTGATTTGGCTGTTTGCCAGAACAAATCCCAAAGGCCAGATTATATTGTCTGTTTTCCTAAACACACACACATGCGCACACACATGCACACAAACTCTGTCTCTATACCAATGGGCGATATGTGCTCACTCTAAAGTCTCAAATTGATGCAGACCTCAGGCTTAGTTTAGGAAGACACAGACAAACAGAAAATGAAGCTCAAACAAATCCAACAGACAGGCATGCAAACCTTTCATAACGAACACACACACACAAGAATTCCTCTGATTCACTCTGACCTTGCATAACTACACACCTGCCCACAGAGTCTGATAAAGCAGCGCTGGCGTTTGTCTGGTTCAGGTACTGAACTGCTGCTCTGAATGTTTGGTAGATAAATTTAATGTGGAAAAGGAACATATCTCCAACCATCCCAGTGCACAGAAACACAGTAACAGAGCCTACTAATCTGTGAGAAAATCACATGCTCAATGAATCTTTTGAGCAGCATAAAGCTGTTTTATATTCTGGCTTGGAAATGCATTAGCACCTAAAGCGTAGGCAGTGTTTTCACACTACTTGGCCTTGCAGCGCATTCACAGTGCAGCATTTCAGAAAGCTGATCTACTTACCCAGCTGACACATTCTGCTGAGTCTGCCCAGCTGTACTGTTGTGAGCTAGCTGGTGTGGTATTTTTACAGCTTAACATATAATAAATACAGTTGAAGGAAGGTTCAGAGTTATAACAGCAAACTTAACGTCTGTTTTAGGGGTTATATGCTACTCGGTATGATGGTACAAAAGGTGAAGTAAAGAAATGTGCAAAACTTTAAGAAACAATCAAAAGTGAAGAGTGAAGTAAGAATATATCACACCAAGTATACAAAATCTCAATAGAAATGGCTGCATTTCATTAAGATGCCAGTTTAAGGAATCTGGTAGTGAGTCAACCCCACAGCTTCATGTGACACTTAAATAGAAGCAAGCCATTTTTATTTATAAAAGTCACCTGTGCTTTTTATTGCTGAGGCAAATCAAACTGACAGCAGTCAGAAACCCTGGATCTCATCTGTTTTACTGCACATTTCCAAAGGACCCTGGTCCTGTCAGCAAGTTAGCAAACCCACTGATTGATGAATATTGTGAAGAAAACAAATAGCTGGGTGATCAAACAATCTCAGTATCTAGAGAATACATTTTAGGAACTCTCCTTTCATTTGGATGTTTTCAAAAACAAATCACAGCAGAAAAAGAAACAAGAGTTAGCTTGTGCATGTTGTATGCTGGGGTCAACCTGCTACCTCCTGCAAAGCATTGACTAAACCATCCACTTCATAACCCTAAACTAAAATCAAGGGCCAGTATAGTCGTAGGCATGACAAGAAACTCTCTATCCTCAAGTGATGAAGAATCAGCATCTTTGTTGACACTTAACATGAAACTGCTTTATTTTCCTTTTTTTTACTGTTTTCAAATGACTGGTATCTTTGACAGAAAGTGAGACCTCAAATGATGATTGTTGGGGCATTGTTGTCTATATATCAAATAAGTACAAGCCTTAAAATGAATGAAAAAAAACTGAAATTTACAACTCAGAATTCTGCTTTCCCACATTTTAACATGTATATAAAGTAACACTTCCGGATGTTCAGACCTAACGTGTGCAGATTGTCAAACAGTCACATATTTATGTTGTCCGTCTGTCTGTAAACTGATTGGAAACTAGTGATGTGCAAAACTGCAAAATACCAAGTGGATATAGGCCTAGTATTGCTGATATTAATACCGATACAGATTCTTTGTACATAGAAAAGAAGTGTGTTGAAATCAATCAAGAATAATACACATTACATAACCACTAAAACTAATGAATAAAAGGGAAAAAACTAATTTTTCAACCAGAAAATAATTATGTGCTTTAATTTAAAAATTAGAATGGTTATGGTTAGCAACAATTATTATATTCCTGAATTAAAAGTATCATTTTGATCAAACAGCTCGCACATACTGGTAGATTAACTATTGCAGAAACATATTAATATTTAGGAAATCAGCAAGTCACTGATCATTTTAAGTATTAGTATAGTAGACCTCAACATGCAAGAACTGGTAATTGATTGATCACTGGTATTGATATATCAACATTTTAGACCAACCCGCCCATCATTATCAAAAACTGTCCAGATCTCCTAAGTGGTTCATGACATATTGGAGGAGCGGGCCTCAAACACCAAGGTCTGACCTCAGCTCCGCCCCCACAGCAGGCATCAAAGGGGCTGGCTAGTCAAAGGAAGTGAGGTTTGTGAAGAACGGAGACTTAAAGTAACAGCAGCTAAAACACTGAGTATCAGACAGAGACTAAACTGAGGCATTTCTAGACCACAAGTGTGAGAAAAATTTGAATCAAGAGCTGGAAATCATGCAAAGATCATCAATCCAGTTTATTGTAGCCATGTCAATCAGTTCAACATGTGGCTCTCGTACCGTGTGTATCATTTTACAGTAAAAACAGATCTTACTGTCTTCTCCAGCCCCATTTCTTACCTTATTTAGGCCTCATGTTGTTGAGGTGAAGGTTTGGCTCAGTTCACTTGGCAAAGAGGAGGACTCTCAAAGTGAAACTATTAGTAAAGATTTGACGTTGCAGACAAACCTCACCGCATATTTTCTGGAAATCTCTTGACTTCATAGAAGAGTTATTTAGTTTTGTCCTGGTGTTTTAAAAAGTAAAGGGCTGTTTTTGGAGGAGGGCATTCCTGTGTAATCTGTCACCAACACACTCTGCCAAAAATAGACCCGAGGAGATACTTTCCAACTATTAAGGTTGTTCAGGGTTTTCTATAAAAAGCAGCGGAATGATTTTTGGCTGAGGGGATGAACGTGATAATCTGTTCAACATTTTTTCTGCACATCTTAATGGCAGCCATTAATCTTAATCACCATGTGTGCACTCAAGGGCTGGTACTGTTTGACCCAGAGTTCCTCTTCACAAAAATACTGTAAGACAACTTTGCTCAATGTTAACTCCTCGTGAAAATGTATCCTATGTTCTTTTCATTTAAAGAAATAAAGAATTCATGTTTTTTTTTTCCTCTAGTGTGTAGCAAGGCTGCTTAACATTTTAAAGAGGTAGTATTATGTTTTCAGGCTTCATGCTGTCTCTTTAGGACCCTCGTTGTAGCTAGCTGTACATTATTTATAACTCTAACAATTATCTACTTCCCCTTATATTGATGTTTTAGAAAAGCCTTATTTCATCCATTGCCTTGGTTGTGGCTGCTGTCTCTTTAAGGCTCCCAGCTCCACAAACCTCCTTCCCTACAATTGGTTACTCCTCTGGAAGCCTGCAGAACTTGGTGTATCAGGCCTGCTCCTTCGATATGTCATGAAAGCCACAGTCACAATGGCTGTCTGTACCGTGCTAAAGCATGGGTCAACCCCAAAGTCCACTTCATTTGGCCAGAGTTACCACAAGTGTGCTGTGCCTGAGCATGGAACACTTTCATGGCTTTGGCACACTTTGGTTGTGCTTTTACGTGTTATACTTCATGAACAAGCACATCTAACTTATGATAACAGCTACGACTGCCCCTCTCGACAATCATTTTCAACATTGGTGGGGATGTTAGAGGGCAAAAAAGTGAGTAAAGTCATAGCCATGTTCTCAGTGTTCTCCAATGTGCTGACTGATGTAGTACTGAGTATCGATTCACGTAAAATCTAAAGGTACCATGTTTCAATGCCTAAACACATCCTTGTGACTGTGAGGGAGAGGAAGAGAAGGAGATTTTCCATACGAGACATGGGCATGGAGTACGTAGATCTGAGTTTTGATTTGTGCAAGAAGAAAAAACACTGCATAGCCATTGTTCACTTATTAAGTTATAGTTAATTTTAGTGAAGGGTTTTCATGTTGAAGATATTTGTGGAACAACTGAGATGTTACAGTACAAACAGTTGAATGTTGTATTCTTATATTTTTGAAAGTTTATATATTGAGAAATAAATGTGTTAAATCGACACAAAAGAACAGAAAATTGGTACTGGTACCAATTCTGAGCTACTGGCCATTGGTATCAGTTCAATGTGAAAGGTACAAATCCCTATATTGAAGTAGTGTGACTGCGAACTGTACTGGGAAGAGCGTTTCAGGGGGGGGCATGGTGCTTGCCCCCTGATGTAATGATCCATACTGTACTGTAGCATAGTATGGAAATGACCATATCATTTTGAGTGAGTCTCATTAAGTTCTCACGACCGTTGTCTCATCACACCTATAGTATCAACATCCAGCATTGTTACCTTCTATCCATTTTTGACAGAGGAAAGTATCATACCTCAACTTTAAATGTATTCATTAAAATTGATTATCAATTACAATATGACATGGAATCACAGTGAGTAATGGTGGATTTAGTGTTTGACAGAGCTAGCATCATATTCCCCAGGGTCAAACTTGCTTTTGCAGTCAAATCAGTTATCAAATAACAAAACAATCATGAGTCACTGTGAACTGTTGTGTTATGTAATACGGTTACACTTTGAAGATATACATCAATCAAAGCAGCCATCAGATTTAATGACTGTTTTAACTTCTCCGGGACATTACCTCTGTCACTTCCTTTTCCCTGTAGATAATACTAACATAGAGATTCGACTCAATTAAAGAGACAAATTAAATTGCTATTTAACATCCTTAGTGACAATGTACGTGGGTGTGAGGTCTGCAAAGGCATGCAGGACTGAAAATGGCTTCAGTCGTGTTTCCAAGCAACATTCATATCCACTGCTCTTCCCTTTCTTCCCTCATGCCGCCTACAGCCGGCTATTTAAGCGAGGACTGGCATCTCTCACCAGAAGCATCATATTATTTACAACTTTCCCTGACACACTGTAGGTTTGGATGGAAAACACATGGTAAAGGTGAGACAGCCACCTTCTGTTTTTGGTACTTCAGGACCTCGCAGGTCAATGCTCAACTCCACATTTCTTGTAACAATGGAGGCTATTGTGCTCTCCCACATAGCTGACTGAGTTTGCAATAATTCACCAACATTTGGCTGAGGCATATGCTGAATTACAGGCTACTGAAGATGAAATCAGACACTTGCATAACTCCTCGTTTTCTGCAAATATGTGCTTTGGGAAGATATATGGACCTCTGGTGATGTAATTTTGCATTCTTTGCAAACTTGTGCATTAGTTATGTGTCACAGTATATTGCAGCTATAGTTGAGTTAAAGCAGAGCTGTACTCCACCTAATTCTTCCTCCATGGGACAGCCTCTCTCAGCAGATCTTGACACTATGCCTGAGAAAACCACCACACACTCTTCACCTCATGGAAACAGTTTCCATGAATTGAGTGTCTCATATTTGGCATTCATATGTGTATTCATTCGCCAACTTCTCTTCTTCTCACTCTCTCTCTATCTGCTGAAAACTTCATCCATAAAAACCCTCCAGATTTTTCCTGTCTGGCTTTTGGCTCTGTGTCATTCCGGTCACTGTGACAACAGTTGAGTCAGACAATGTGGAGACGCCTCACTTCCTGTGAGTGTAAAGTATCATAGACCCAATGAATGACTGAATCAACGTGTAGAAATTCTTCCCTAAAGTCTGATTCATGGTGAGGATTAAATCCTCATATGGAGCAATCCGGAGAGGGTATCTAAAGGTATTTATGGTCTGTAACTGTTGGAAAGAATTCCCATTACAGTGAGCAGTTACCTTCAAAGTGACTCAGCACGTCTGGATCAAAGCTTGTGTCAACAGGCTGAGCATAAATCAGTTCTAAACCCAATGACCCAGTTTTTACTTCCCAAAGTTCTCAAAACACATAATTTACAGTTGAGAAGATGTCATGAGAACTGTAACAGAGTGGCATAAGTATATTGTTTACAAAAGCATGTAGGACACAAATCTATAAATCATTATTTTACCTTCTAATCAGTATTTTTCCAAAATAGCCAAAAATCAACAAGCTGTGAAGAGTTCCTGACCCCATGGAGGAAAGAATTAGTCATAAATCATTCACTATGCTTTGCATACAGACACTGACTCAGCCTGCAAACACACTTGTGCACACATGGTAGCAAGAACACACACTCAACATAGCCATGAAAACATTACTGCACTTACATCAGTTTTTCTGAACTTGGCTTTAAGGCTCTTCATGTTCAGTCCAGTCCATGCAGTCGCTCACTCAATCACTCAGTCTGGGCTGTGAATGAGAAAATACAGATGTTTAGACTTACTCATGTTTGCGCACTACTCCAAATATGATTTACATTTTCTAAAGATTGAACCACTCTGCAAGAGGGATAGCAGGCACACAAACTTATGATGCTTTGGATGCAAACAAAAGTGTTTTCCTCCTTAAAACTTAACAAATAATTCAATCAAAACATCGTGTGAAGTATAATTTCAGGCTTCTGTGAAAAGCGTCTTCAAAAAGTCTGAATCCAAGCACGTTGCTGGCATCCTGCTTTCTATTGTTTCCTCTAAGGATGTTTTAACCCACCACAAACCCCTAAAGGATGTCTGGTGAGTGTATTCTTGTGCCTCAACAGCCTTGAGCGATTTCCAGAACTTCATGCCTGGAATGACCTCCCAAAACATTCATATTCGCACTCCTGTCTTTTTTTTCTACCCTCATACTTCACGAATACTTCCAGGGTCTCTATATCTGCTTGCATTTTGAAAGAAGAGGTTTCGGACTGTTTGCTATCAGTCCTATCATTTCAGCCTTGAAGTTTACTTAAGAATGTGCATTAATGAATGTTTACAAACTGCACAAGTTGGATATAACTATTCAGATAGAAGAGTCTAAAAAGGTAGATTTGGGAGCATCAGGGATAATGAACACCTCCTAGAGCACTCAGATAAACCTTTATTTGACTAACAAATTAAATGTAGGTTTCAGTTTTCTCTGAAACTACCTCAGCTGAGTTCAAAACAACAAACTAGCTGTGCTTTGTGAAGGTCCCACCTTTAATAATGAGCGAATACGACCTGAGTTTCTGTGATTGAAAACAAACTTTACTTCTTAACCAAACATTTTCAACCAGAAAACAGTGGAGGTCATAGTTTAAAGAGTAGCTATCTTTGCAAATTTGCATAATGCGTTCTGAACAATAGCCCCTGTGCATAAATTGATGCACAAACTAAGGTACGAATTGTTTAGCACAAGCAGTATCGAATGCGCGCGACGTTTATCACTGCACACCAATCATTTGTCAGTTTGGACCCTTTTCTGCCTCGCGCGACAGCACACGAGCTGTTTGAATTACCAAAACATGAAGCCATTGAGAGGCTTTTGTTTAACTAACGTTTCGTTCAATAAACCGCTCCGTGATGTGAAGTAACTGGACACACTTACCCTGTAATGAGTTGCTGTCTCAGGAGGGCTGGACACTTTAAAGAAACTGACACACAACCGCTTTTTGTGCCAGTTTAGCGACCGAAACGGTGAGAAAACGGCCAACCGAAGTGCTCCTGAGCCGAGCAGGGGGATGCAGAGCGGAGAAAACGCGGAGCTGCTGTACACACTGGTCACACTCGGGCCGCATACATTAAAAGTTGAGCTCTTCACGGACTCCTGCCTCCGTCTCTCGCTCCCCACTCAGCGTCTGTTGCCCGGTTTAGGAAAGTGACGTCACTCCCCAAGTGCTCTCGTGACCGCGGTGAGCGAGCCCTCTTCTGTTCTCCATTGTTCCCCATTCATGTTCTGGTTAAAGGGGCATTTCACACAAAACCACGCTGTCATAGCTCTTTTATAATGTATTGGAGTAGAAGCAATGATTATCACACTTTCACTGGCTTTACATTGAGTTCTCATCTGTTGAGTGTTTATTGACTGGTCCCCTGAACCCCACCCCCCTATGTGACTTGCTGCCCTACTTCCATATAGAGCAGGCTTGTCCAAAGGCAGGCCTGGGGGCCAATTGTGGCCCAAGGTCCATTTTCATACAACCCCCAACTTTCACATCACAATCTACTAATCATAGCACTGAAATGAATCATGTTCGAAATCACATATGCATTTACATTTCTATCAAGTGCACAATCAAAACCGAATTGTCCTCTAATTTCTCACCAAACATTGTAACTGTACATATGCTACTTAAATAGAGCTGAAGCTGCAGAAACTCAAGAACTCTGGCAGTTGCTGTATTTGAAAAAGTGCTCCATGAACACTGAGAGTAAAGAGAACACATCAGACTGAACTATAATAATGAAAAGATGCAGAAAAGGCAAACATTTGTGCATAAAAATTCTTCAGAAGGCATGATTAGAAATATTGGGGGCTAAAATCTTATCTGTTGGTCAAAAACCAATTACAATAAAATCCACATCCTGATCCTGCCTTAAAAACATCATGACACATTTCCCTTGTATTGTCCCCTAATGGAGAACATTTTCATTGGTTAGAATCAGAGTTTGCTGATGTTCACGCAGCATGTAACACCGCAGAAAACTGACTACTTTTCATCTGGTATCAAGAGACACCTGAGGGACGAGTGAGCTTTGGTTTCATGATTATTTAATGATGGCACAAGGGTGCTCTGAGTGACTGATTTTTCATAGTTAATTAATACGGTATGTAATGACAGTAAAAGCCTCTAGGACTTGGTCATTTTCACAAAATCAGACAGCCATCCTTGGATATGAAAAACTTGGAGTAGGCCTAAGTGGCTAATTTGCTTTATGCTCTATTAATACATGGAAATCATATCATTTTAGAATGAAGTCCAACTTCTTAGTAGGCTACATATTTGCTGGCAACTGCGCCCCATAAAACTGAAGGAGTTGCAAGAAGGTTTTTTATCACAGTTAAGCAGAACAGAGGCAGAAATATTGTAAGTTCAGACCCATATCTTATCTGTCCAGATAAGAACAGCCTTTGTACGTTTTCTAAATCATTGTATATCACTGCAGACATCTGCCAGTGAGATAAGTCAAGTTGGTGAGGTCGGTGTTGCAACGGCCCAGCAGTTAAACTGATATATAGAGGTGAGAACATGTCTAAATTTTCAAGTTGAGATGTTATGAATTTGGAAATGAGAATATGATGAGCATCCTGTTTTTTGTCATAAACCACAATCACTCACCAAAAATATCTTAGAGAAAGCAATACTCCTGCAATTATGTAATGTAGAGATGTCTAAGTCAACAAATAAGAAAACAGAAAAGTGTGAGAGTAAAAAGACCCTGACAGAGACACTTACTCATAGGTATGTCTGCATCATTAAGGTGTGACCAATGTCCTCTGAGGTACTGACTTCATATGACTGACTCAGCCCGGGTTATGACTCCAGTGAAAAGGCAGAGAAGAATGTGGACCTAAGTGAGAAATCCTCAAACAGTCAACATAGGGACACCTAGTGGACAAACTGAATTACTACATGTTATAACTATTTTTGGGGAATTTTATTTACACATTCACAAAATTTAAAACACACACACACAACTATTCTTCCCTATAACTTTTCACTCATGATGCCTTATTTGACATGTTGTGCTGAAATTTGGGGAAATGCATATAAAACGAACCTAGATCCAATGATTAAACTGCAGAAAAGAGCTATTAGGTTAATAAATGAAGTTGGATATCGTGATCCCACAAATCAGCCTTGTATATGATCACATACATTAGAATGTATGGACATTGTATACTTAAAATAATTAGAAATTATGCTTCGAGTAGTAAATAATATAATTCCTATTTCAATTCAAAAAATTTTTAAGCTAAGGCAGGGGATTTCTAACTTGAGGGGGTTACTAATGTTTGAAACTCACAAAGTCAGGACTAATCTCAAGAACAGATGTGTGTCAGTTTTGGGTGTAAAATTATGGAAAGAACCAAACAATGAAATAAAGATGTGTAATGTTTTATGTTAGATTTTTAGAATACTTTGAAATATAAAATTATCAAAAGTTACAATGAAATTGATTGAATTTGATTTTTCAGTTTAAGCTTTAATGTGTTTTGAAATAATAAACTATGCACTGATGTGTATTGTGAATTATTTAGTTAATTCTATGATGGTACAGGGCAGGCTAAAATAAGCCTTCGGGCTTCAGCCTATTCCTTTTTCTGTTGCTGTCTGTTTTCTGTTTTCTTTTTCTTTTTTTTTCTTTATAAAAATGATTTTATTTTATGCTTTTAACTGAAGCAAAGCATTCATTCATTAAAACTATGAAGCAATTGGGTCAATAAAAGCGTGCAGGTAAGGGTATTGATGAGGAGTAAAGACATATAAACAACTCTTCTTAGATACTATAAAACCTTCTTACACAATGAAAATACCTGACTTAACACATGATCTGAGAATTTAAAATCCCAAAATTAATGTTATTATCAATTATGAAAAGATAAGACATTGCATCATTTTAGATCTACAATTAAAATAGTGCTTAATCAAATATTTTAAACAGATCTTTACAAGACAATTTGCCTCTCCAAATGTGTCCCAATACAACAAGTTGTACTTCTTTATACATTAAATAAATTGGCTTATTCTTGTCTACTGTTTGGTTCATTGTTCAAAGCTCAACCCAGCTAAGTGTCTAATCTCAGAGACTCTTCCATGCACATAACACATCATGATGCCTCCATCTCTGAAATAACTGGAAAGGTTGGTTGCATGGAATTCGTTGTAAACAAATTTACTGACTACATAACTTAAAATGTCAAACAGTCAATATCTTTCATTGGGTTTCCATGAATCACTTTTCACAAAATAAAAGCAGGCTCTCATTGATGTCAGTTGATACTGGTTAATCTATGTCACAGTGCAACAGGAGAAAAAGTGTGCCTCTAAACCCTTTTAATCAACATAATCTCAGGTTCTGTTTACAGCCAGATAACCTTAGCTCAAGTTTCTTTTTTTTCAACAAGGTCATGCAAACATAAAAACTGAATAGAACTGTCACAATCAAATTTTATGCAAGAATATGCTTATTTTGTCTTTACATGTCAAATGTTTGAGAACTCACATTAAGAGAGAGGAAACAGATGAAGTTGTTTAAACACTGCTCTTGTGTAACCAAAAGGATCCCCACTGGCTGCTCTGTCAACAACTTCTATATATTTTTGTGCCAAGCCCATCATTGTATTTGAATCAAGGGCATCTTTTCATATAGCATTGAATATATTATATGATATCATTTATTATGTGATCACATCTATGTGGGAAAAAAAACAGTGTCAGGCCCACAAATAAAGGCTCTAAGACAATAATAAGGAGCAGAATGAGGTAACCCCCCCTTGTAGAATAAAACCAATAATCAGGGACAAAATTTGTATCATAATTGTTAATAGAAAAAATAAAAAACAACAATACTTTCAGTGATATCTGTGAATTCCACATATTATATATAAAACAGGATATCAGAAAAATACTGATGAATAATCGGGGATAATGTAGGTTTATTATTCATTGTAATCAAGGAAAATAATAATTTTAGCAATAACTGTAAATACACATATTGCTGTGCAAAATTTAATAAAGAAATAAAACCGAGAAAAGCCAAACAGTCCTTGCACTATGTCAGGAGGTGAGAGGTGTTCAAGATGGATGAATGTATTCTTTATTCATTTTTAAAGAGGAAAACATACGATCGATGATAAGTGGCCTGTTGACCCAATTTAAAAACATAAGTCCATAAACAAATGACTGTGGTTCCATGATGATGTCACGGACATGTGATTACAGCCAAAGAGTAACTAGATGCAAGATAGGTATCCCCGCAGAGATGACAGCCTGCGTGGAAAAATGTATAATTTTGTTTTACTTTGGATTGAATATAAGGTCAAATTTTTGACATTTTAAAATAAAAATGTTCTTGTATTGTAAATTAAAAAAATGAGTCACTGCAGAACGGTCGTCTCGGTTCTATGCTCCGGGAAAACCACCCACTGTCGAAGAAAGCGGAAGTGGTAACAGTGAATTGTCTCATTCCGGATGTGACTCTTTGCTTCATCGAGCAAGTTCCTCGGCCATCAAAACAAACACGCACTGTGGCTAATGTCAGTGACACAGACGCCCGTGTGTGCTAAATTACAGCCTGCTGTGTCATCATGGCACTGAAATCATGTTGTATATACATCACTGGACTTTTTTCTCTACTATTTTTGATCCTGGGCATTTCTTTGGTCCTGTCTAACGTGTTTCCTCACTTTTTAGAGTCGGTGGTTGAAAAGGTAAGTGCTGTATTGATACCAACGTTTTATCACAATGTCAGGCTCAACATCTTTTAATGAACACACTTTACACATTTTAGATAGAGCCAATGTCAGCTATCTGTAATTGGAAAACCGCTTTATTTTGAATTGCGCCACCTTTGCTTAATAAAAGGATAAATGCGTCACTTACGCCTCCCATTTGAAAGTGTAATATACAGTAAAAATGAAGTTAAACATACGGTGACACTTTCTGCTTGGACTGTATAATGTTACCATCTCTCTAAAACATGCCTGACATTTAGGGTGTGGTGTTTCTACTCTGTGCCGGATACTCGTCTTTGTTTGAGAACAATAGCTCCTCATTAAAAAAAATAATAATAATTTTTGCAAAAATTTCCATATTTTTCATTTTGTGAAATCCTCATTTAACTCCATGGAGGTTGAGTAAATGCACATATAAACTGTAACCCCACATGGTGTTTTCTGTATTCAGCAGTGGCTTTTGTCATATGATGGGAGGAAAGCCAAGTCAGCAGCAGATTATGTGTCTGAAGTCATGCCTTTTTTTTTCTTTACTTTGCAAAAGGAGGTAACCCACTGCTCTTTGTCCCCTTTAGGAAGTAGTTTTGAAGAATGGCACAGAGGCATTCAAGGCCTGGGAGAATCCACCGGCCCCTATTTACATGCAGTTTTACTTCTTCAATGTGACCAATCCCATGGAGGTGTTGGACGGGGACCGGCCTGCTGTGGTAGAGGTCGGACCATATACATACAGGTGAAAGCAGAACAGAAAATGAAGTGAAAATGCCACTGGAAACACAGATACAAACTGCTCCACAACATTTTTTTTTTTTCTGTGGTTGAACTCTTTGTCTCACAGCATTCACTGCTCACACACTCAGGTGAAACAAGCTCTGCCAGCCCTGAAGGCAGAAAAGTGACAGGGAGCAGATGATTAGATCAGCTGAAACACAGAGAGGAAGATCCAAAGAAATCTGGTAATCAAACCAGATTATGTGAAGTGAATGAAAACATGCACAGTCATCTGAAAGTCCATACAGCAACTTCAGCAGATCTCGCAAGATCTGTTGAAAAATTCAGAGAAAATACTTTTTTTAAGCTTCAAATCAAATTTTCTGCCCAGAACTAAACAAGATAACCTTTCTGAGTGTGACTTTTGAAAATAAAAACAGTGGTAAGGTTCACAGGGTTAATTTGGGAAGTTTCGCTCAAGTTAAAAATCTCATACTGAAGAACATAGCACAGCTGCAACACAGAGACTCTAGATTGTTTATATTAGTTAAAGATATATTAGTTATATATGTGATATTTTTTCGACCGGTTTTTCTTTTGAGAGATGTTGTGCTCCAATATTTTCATTACTTGAGGCTGGTTTATTCCTCTTATCTCGCCAATGAAGCTCAAAGCTTTTCACAATAGTTTGTTTGACTAAAAGACAAGGATTACATCACCAAGACGTCTATATTGGTTCTTCCCTCTTTTCCACAACATTTCTCTGCTAAAGGGCAGTGCTCAAAAGTTACTACACCACTGTTGGTTTATTTGAACTCTGTGATCCACTGACACACTTCTGGAAGTTTATATTGTTTTACAACTTTGATATGGTAATTGTTGCACACCTGCTGTGAATCTATCATCTATAAAACTGGAGCAGTTTCAGGCACCTCTTTTGGAATTTGGTCACTATCTTTGACCTTTTTGATGAAAAGTTCCAGATTTCCACATGGTCAGTGGATGTATCACATGAGCTGTAACATTGCTCAACAACAGCAAAAATGCTTACTCTTGAATTTGAGAGTGACATTAATTTGAATGAAGAAGTAAAATTAGAATTAGGAGAAGCCTTTTTGTCTTCTGTTGTGTTTGGTCAGGACACATAGACAGGAATAATGTTTTGACAGCTTTATGACTCTCCAATTAGAGCATTTTCTCTGCGCTGTAAGCTGCACATGTAACATGTCTTTAACTGTGAAATCACTTTATCCCACTCAGGGAGTACCGACCCATGGAGCGTGTGAACTTTGACAATAATGGCACCAAAGTTGAAGCAGTCAACACAAAGACGTACATATTTCAACGAAACATGTCCCGAGGTCCAGAGAGCGACCTCATCAGGACTGTCAACATCCCTGCAGTGGTGAGCCACAGAAATACATGAATTGCTGGAAACATTTGTATTTATGTGTACATGATTGGAGAAATCACATTTTTAGTAATTAATAATTTCCTATAATAATCCTATAGCAGGGTCCCTACACATCCTTAAAAAGTCTTCAATTCAATTTATAACTTCAATTTATAACTAAGGCCTTAAAAAGTCTTAAATCCATTAAAATGTTATATTCTGATCTTAAATTAATTACTCAAAGGTCGTAAATTTGTTTGTTTATTTGTTTATCAATTTATTTATTTATTTATTTGGGACTTTTAGCAAAGGAGATTTAGAGTGATAACTGTCTTAGAAGCTGCTGATACAATTTATCTTCATGACAATGGGTCACTATTTCAACTTTTTAATACAAATATTAACCAATGAGCAACTTAATGTTCAATAAACAGTTAAAAAGTAAACTTGAAAGAGTCCCATTAAGTGACACACATTATGATTTGGTTGTAATGCAGCAGGACCCCCAAACCATCGACCATATTTATGTGTTTTTGGTCTTAAATTTCATTCAAAGTGGCATTAAAAAGGTCTAAAAAAGTCTTAAATTTGACTTGCCAAAACCTGCAGGTACCCTGTATAGAGTTACTGCCTTAAAACACAAAGATTATGATTCATTTTGATGTGAAATCTGTTTTTATGGCCCTCATTGTTGTTTTCATAATGGTCATTTTCTTCCTCTCCTTGTAGTCAGTGATGGACAGATTCAAAGACGACTCCATAGTAGCCAATCTGATCGCCTCCTACATGAGGTCCACAGGCACAGGTCTGTTCACCACGCGCACAGTGGGGGAGCTGCTGTGGGGGTATGAAGACAGTCTGCTCAAAGCCCTCAAAAATTTTGAACCCGATCTTGACGACGTGTTTGGGCTTTTTTATAAGGTACAAACAAAGCTGGATGCTCACAGTAATTCATAGTTTTATGTCACTTAACCTCAAGTCTGTGATTCATGAGATTATTGCGAAGCTTTGAAAATCTGTGTGTTTTCTTCTCACAGACAAACGCTTCCAACGATGGAGACTATGTGTTCTTCACTGGTCAGGGAAACTACAAGGACTTTGCAAGAGTGGACACATGGAAGGGTGACAGGTATTTATCTCAACAAATAGCACTGAAGGAGAAGGAAATTGATCAGACGACTATTGATTACTGAGGATTCTGATAGATTAGAGCAGAGTTACACAATGACTCTATCAGCACCAGACAGATATTTAATCAGTGCTGATTTGTCTTGTTTGTCAACTTAAAACAATGACAAGATACAGCTTCTCTGACCACACTTCATAATTAAGCTAGTTTGATAGTATCCATCGTTATGGACAAGCTGTGACTTGTATTTTGTAACTCGTGCTTTATCTCTGTACGTTGTAGGTTTTGTTTTTTTTTCTGTTGTAAATTCTCTATTTATTATCCTTTCCTTATTCTGCCCTTTGCACTAATCCTAGAGTAAATTTCGTCTGGACTCCATTTGAACAGATTAAGTGAAGCTTTCTTTTTGCAATCATCTGTTTATTGATTTTTGCACTTCAAAGATTATATGTCAAACATATAAAAACAAATGGGAAACACTTATCTCCACGTAGACCACCCGGAAATGGGCAGAATATCAAACATACCAAACAGAAAAGGAAATGTTGTCAATGAAATTAGATATACTTTACATTGAAATTCCTCAGAATAAGTTAACAATAAACAAAAGTAATGTTTACATTGGCAGATTTCAGAATTTCAGAACACACACTCCTTATCAAAAACATCAGACCAGCTGAAAATTTGCACCAATTTACATTTTGCACTGTTTGATCTTGATTCTAAGTAGTTTCAAAAAGCAAAAATGAGAAATGAGAATGACACAAAAAGAAAAGTAAGCAATCAAAGTTTGTATTACATTACACACAGAATAAACAGTTCATAGCATCACTGTTTTTGACAAAGCTCAGTCTCTCAGGCTTTAACAAATAGCAGAGGTAAGTTTCTAAAAGAGATTCTTTGACCAGTGACCAAGAGAGCAGTAGTTTGATTTACCATTTTTTCTGTTGCTGAGTCAGTTTTCTGGAAACAAACCTCACAGGCAGCTTGAGTACGAGGGGCCTGGATATGCCCTGCAGTTGAATCTTAGGTCAGGAGTATTAGGGTCAGGTCTAAGTTGATGTAATCCAATTATAGTGTTTGAACCTCAGACTGTGTTATTGGTTTGAGTTTGTGGGTTTTACATATCGTACCTGATTAATTAATAAATGTCCTCTTACAAGTCTCTTACTTTCACTGTTGACTTAATGCTTTACATCCATAATAGTTAAAGCTATTTGTTGTAACTATGCCAAGGAGAATTTTTTCAGACAGCCGGTTTGCTTGCTGTACGCTTTGGACGCCACAAAGTGACGCTATCATTAAATTAGGGATTCATTCCAGATAAAAACCTAAATCCTCAGTGGTAGGTGTTGTTGTCACCACATTCAACAACCAAATTACTTTCTAATTGTGTTGTTAAGCACAGAGAGTCATGTTAAAAAAATCCTTCTAATCCTCATCGTTTCAGTCTTCTGTTGTGTTTGTCAGTGAGATTTAACATTGACTCTCAGTTCTGGGCCTGTCCTTTTGCTTTATCCTTTATTTAGGGAATAATCTGAAGACTATACTACTACTCAGAACATGAAGCCTCAGCTTTGAGGTGGCGAGTTTAGATCAGATTAATTATTATTACATGGAAGACATTTGTTCAGCAAAACCTGCTTCTCTGGCAATATTAAACATTTAACAGTTGAGTTTAGGGATTTTCAAATGCACGAAGACACTATTGATGATGTTTTCTGTGTTTGGTTGCAGCTGGCTGAACTGGTGGACAACTGATGAATGCAACATGATCAATGGAACCAATGGAGCATCTTTTCACCCGGTCATCACCAAAGATGAGCTGCTCTACATGTTCTCCTCTGACCTCTGCAGGTTTGTGCTCTGAAAGAGTGAATCAGACGACTGAGGCTGTTCATACAGTACTCGGCATGTACCAGAGATTACAGTTGTGCCTAAAAGTTTACACCCCCTCCAGCAGAATTTCCTGATTTTTTTGTCCGTTTCTCAGAAAATATGAACGATAACACAAAAACCTTTCTATCACTCATGGTTAGAGGTTGGGTGAAGACTTTTATTAACAAACAACTGTGTTTACTCTTTTTAAATCATGATGACAACAAAACTTCAAAAATGACCCTATTCATTTTTTTATACACATACAGTGATTACAAGTAAATAGATCACAGGTGAGGATGGTTACCTTTAGTAGACAATCAAACACATTTGTGTTCACTTTTGTGCATTTATCAGGACAAAACCACCAGAGTTGTGTGAACTTCTTAACAGGGTCATTTTTGAAGTTTCTGTTGTCATTATGATTTAAAAAGAGTCAACTTTTTTTTTTAAATAAATGTCTGAAATTCTGAAATTCTGCTGGGGGGGGTGGTGTAAACTTTTAGGCACAACTGTGCATGCACATCGTTTTTTCACATTTTCATAGACAGTTTAAAACAAGTTTCTTTTATCATGAAACTGTTTTACTATGGCAAGTTGGTTTAAAACAGTTGTGGTGCTGCTTGAAAAAAGTAGCATCTCTTATGTTGTTCATAAACTACCTTTCTGACTGTGCGGCAGTAAAAGTAGATAAGTGTTTTTGTACTGAACAAACGTATAAACACGACCCAACTCAAAACACACCTGTTGAGATCTGCATTTTCCCTGTAACCCATTCCCATTTCATTTTCTTCACTGTTGTGCTTGTGTGCTCGTTGTTTTAATTAGTTTTATTTGTGTTATATTCTTATGCTTTTATTCTTGTTGTAAAGTGTCCTTGAGTGTCAAGAAAGGCACTTTTCAAATAAAAAAAAAAATCTTATTATTATTATTATTATAAAGGCTTTAATCAGGCTTTAAAGTTAAACTCTGCCTCCGGTTTGCAGGTCCATCTATGCTGTTTTCGAGGAGGACGTGTCAGTGAAAGGGATCCCTGGGTATCGCTTCAGTCCCCCCAGTGAAGTCTTTGCCAATGTGACCGTGAACCCAGCCAATGCGGGTTACTGCGTCCCTGCAGGAAACTGCCTGGGCTCTGGTGTCCTGAACGTCAGTGTGTGCAAACAAGGTTGGAAGTTAAAACTATCTCACGTAGCCTGATGTTCTTTCAAGAAACTGTTCATCATCATAACTGTGGGCTTATATATTTTTTTGTGAATGTGTGCTGCTGATTAGTTTTATTCTAACAGTATCTGTTTTGTTTTCAGGAGCTCCCATCATTATGTCATCACCCCACTTCTATCAGGCAGATGAGAAATTTGTTGAGGATGTTTTTGGAATGAGGCCCAGGAAGGAGCTGCACGAGACTGTAGTTGACATCAACCCAGTAAGACGTTTTAAATTCACTCACTGAAGATTTCTTCCAGATGTGTTTTCATGTGACACTCAGTTTTACTTTGAAACACTGAGGAGCTTCACAGTTGTAGTTCTGCTGTCTTCAGATCAAAATGTGAAGACCAGTTGAAATAAAAATTCACATCTTGCATTGTTGGATCTTAAAAAGGTTCTAAGTAGAGTTTCAACATGCAAGAAGAAGAAATGGGAGGGAGATAAAAAACATTTCAAAACACAATTTAAGTGAAACAGTCTGTTCATCAACTCACCTAAAGTTTAAGAGCACAGCCTTTAAAAGAAACTTGGAAAACCCTCTCAAATGTTCTCAATGTGATTTAGATCAGGGGAGCATGCAGGATGCCCCAAAAGAGTGAGATTATTCCTTTGGAAGAAGTTATTTGTCCATAAGGTTCTGATTGGCCGTCCATCAAGACACAGGACGATCCGCGACCCAAAGTAAGGTCGTAGCTGGAGCCGATGCAGCCCAATAACCATCAGACGGCATCTGGGAGAGAATAGCTTTAAGAACAAAAACGTCTTCAAAGACCTCGTGTCCTTCCACTAAATTGCCTGTTGGACTTTGACAGAGAGCATCATGGGACCTTGAAAGGTGGAAGAAAGTTTGATTCTCTGAGGGAAAAAAAGAAAAAAGAACCTTGATGGTACTGATGGTGTTCAATGTTACTGTCATGACAATAAGATCCCACTGAGATGTTTTCTAGTCGGCACAGTGGAGGGGGGGCATCATGATCTGCTTTTTTCTTCAATGGAACAATGGAGCTGACGATTGTTCAGGGGTGTCAAACGCCAACTGGCTATGTGAAGATATTGTAGGGGGCGTCCTTCATGACTGAGGGCCCTGCTCTGTTTGCTAAAGACTGGGTTTGTCAACAGGACAACGCTGCAGTTCACAATGGCCGCCTGTCAAATGACTTCTTCTTCCAGAGGAATAATCTCACCCTCTTGGAGCATCCTGCGTGTTCCCCATTGAGAACATCTGGAGATGGATGGAGAGGGTTTTTCAAGTTTCTTTTGAAGACTGTGCTCTTTAATTTTTGATCAGCTGACGAACAGACAGTTTCACTTTAATTGTTGTTTTCAACAAACTGCTTTCTAACTTTTTTGTCTCACTCCTATTTCTTCTTTTTGCATCTTGATATTCTACAACAGTGCAAAATGTAAAACAATTTTTCATCTGGTCTTAAGAGTTTGATCAGAAGCATATGTGCAGATGAGTTTTCATAAGTGTGACATAGTTGCAAAGTGTGTCTCATTTTAATTCCAATGTCCTGGGTAAACAAACACTTTTTGTACTCACTACTTACAGTCACCTTAATATGACATCATGTTATCAGACACTGACTCATTTTTACCACTAGATGGCGAGCAGTCTCAGCTTCTTAACCTCAATCCAAACAGGAAGCCGACAATCTGCTTGTTAGAAGTTAAAAATTAAATCCGAGGTACATGTAGCGGTCACCAAAGATAAGCTCTTATCAGGTGTTATTCTGTTATAAGGTGTTACAGAAAGTTGTAAATCAGTGATGAAGCAGACAGAAAAAGAAAAAAAAACAGGAGCACAGGGTGTTTCTAGATATTTGGATTCACACAGTTTTAATTTCTTTAAGACGTTAAGGAAAAGTTAGAATTTAGCAAAACTGTTTTAGTTGAATTTTTTTTAGCAACATTGTCTTTCTCTTTGAAACGTCATATTGTGACAATAACATGGATAGGAGATATGTTGAAGATAGGAAAATTTTGCTAAAAACAGGTAATTTAAAGCTACAGTCCAGTATCAAAGTAAATCAAATTTACTGCTTATGATTCTTCTCAGGTTCCAGTGTTACCTCAAACCATGAGTTTATCTTTTTATTTAGACCTCTTTTTAAAGTGTGTGGTGTCTTTCTTTCTGGTCCTAAATACAAAAAGAGCTAACAGACTTGAAATACACACAGAGAAAGAAAGCAAGTGTAGGACTTTGGAAGCCCTGTAGTTATTCCTTGTTGTGAAGAGTTGTTTTACCTCCTTTTATCAGTTTGTAGACTATTTTTAGAGCTTTGCATACACATTTGGATCTTCTTAGCAGCTGCTTAGTCTTAAATCAGAGAATAGACATGAAACATGGGTTTGTGTGCTTGATGCTTCAGGTGTCAGGTTCATTTACATATTAATGCACTCGCACATATAACTTAGCCTCATAAACTTTCACTACAGCTCGCTCCTGTAAGCTTTCTCTATCTCATCCACTTCTTGAGATAACTGCCAGATTATTGGAGGGATCAATGTCCCACAGCTCCGGTCATAAATCGTACATTACGGTGTCTTGTAGGTTCAAATTGGTGAACAAACAACAAACTAAGTCCATAGTTCATAAATGAGCAGGAGAAAAATAGTTTGCAAACACTACAATTTCTTCACAACACACAAGAGTTGGACATTTTCTGTTCCTGTTTGCAGAATGTGCTGTAGTAAGTCAGAAGTGTTGCAACATTGAGAGGAAAAGAAGTGTCACTTTTTTTATAAACTATGTATCCCTAATATCAGACTGTTTTTTTTCAGCTGACAGGAATTGTTCTGCAAGCAGCAAAGCGACTGCAGGTCAACATTCATGTGGAGAAGTTATCCAGCTTCAGGTAATCAGCGCGTCGCTTTCATTAATCTCTTCATCTTTTCATCACAAACTTGCTCGGCTCTGATGATCCTGCCATGACTCTACGACTACCTCAGACAAGGAAGTGCTGCCAATGTGATACCGTGACGATCTTGTGCCACCATCATCATTATTAATTGACTTTTGGACCCAGTTACCCCACCTAATATGAGTGTACTTGGCACCTAAAGGAACAAAGAGCACTTTAATCTTTAATCTTGATCTTAAAATCTACCACAAAAGCTCTCTTTAGTTCTATTAAATATTTTTAAGGGTTTCACATCATTATATTTAGAAGAATGTGTCTTATTTAGCTTGAGATTAGAAGAAGGTTTGTACAATGACCGTAGATCAATATGGAGAGTGGACCTCGATCCCTTCCCATTCTACTTGAAATACTTTGTTACATTTTCATCTCACCCTTTCTTCTCTACTCTGCTGATTAGGTTAAAAGAAGCTTTCGGAGCTGTGTTTGTTAACAGAGCTGTCAATTACAACATCACACTCCACTTTTTCATCTTAGAGTAACTAATTCAAATATTATTCATTGGTTAGACATTGTTGTCATGCATTATATTCAAATGATACAGTTGCTCCTAAATTGGCATGAGAAGAGCACAAAATTTCCATGAGATCTGACCAGACTAGTTCAAGAAAAAAAAAACAGTAAGAAAAAAGTCAGAAATTGCAGGGCTATGAGTTAGAAATACAGGATCATAGTCTGCAATTTAACAAAGACAACAGGTTATTAGAGTGTGGTTATGCTAGCAGAGCTAACCACAATCACCTTTAGACCTCCTTGCAGGTTAACATCCCCAGCCTTCATACATCTTTATCGTTGTTTCATAAATCAAATGTTTCTAATATATAAAGTCATCCTGACACAGACCATTATTGACAGGAGCTGTACTGGTAATGCGAACTAAACCTGGATTTGTTGGAGCTTGTATGGGGTAAAGTGGGCCATGGCCTCCAAATAGGATGTGCTTGTTGTTTCTGATGTTTCTGCAGCCAGCCTCATGTAGACACTCAACAAGTTTCAGCTTTTCATATCTCTGCATATGCTTCAGTGTTTCAGAGAGGAGGCTGCTACTTGTTTTCAACCAAGAAGTAGTCACCATGAGATAAGTTAAGCTAAGGGACACCTTTAACCCTGTGGAGCATAGTGGTCACTACAGTGGACGCCTATTTAAAACTTATTTACTCCTAAATTCACTGGTTCATGTGGTGGAAATTTAGATTAGCCTGTGTCAGGATATTTTTATTCTTCTTAGGGCCTGAAAAATGTTTTCAATTCTTTCTCCCATATAACATATATATTTAAAAAAAAAGTTCTAGGCAAACATTTTAGGGTAAAACAGCGTAATAACTATACATTTTACAGTGTTAAAATGGATGACAGAGAGTTAAAATGTTTCGCAAAGCATTAAAAAAAAGATTATTCATGAAATCACCAAAAAAAAAAAGAAAGGAAGTAAAACAAAAAAATAAGTCATTCTTAATTTTTTTTTTTTTTTAACTCTTTTTATGTTGAATGTTCTGTTACAAATATTTGAAGAAAAAAAATTGAAAACTTTTTTTCATAATTCATGCATCAGAGGGTTAATGGTTCAACAGCAGGAAAATAAAAATATATAGAATTTCACCAACAAGAAAGTGAATTTTTTGAAGAAACTATTATAGTAAGAATATACCAAATGAAATAATAAGGCAAGAGCAACTGAGAAAAATATGTATATGTCAAGCATAACATGAAAAGTCCTCAGAAAGGGGTGAGACATGTAGACCATCAGAGCTGACAGCTTGGCTATAATTGTCCTGTCAGTCTCCACCAGGACTGAACTGGTCTTCTTCACCAGAGTTCAGTCTCTCTCTGTGTCAAATATGACCATGGCAGGCTTTAATCAGCAGGTACTCTACCTGATTGTTGAATTGAAAACTAAGTGCCTATTAGTTTTGGGTTTGTATTAGTAATGGCATAAAACCAGCCACACTTAAATGAAAACAGGTTCGATCAAACCACTTAAGAGACCTTAAAGGTCCCAAAGAAAAACAGCATTCAGAAATCTTTGGAGCACCAAAGCTAGCATTCAGATTAAAGAGGGGATTAAAGAAACGTCTTCAGAGCAGTATTCTCTGCTGCCGTACAACACTTTGGGACATCAGCTAAATAAAAGATTCACTTATTCATAATTTGGCTTTGATTGTAAACAAAATGGGTTTTGTCTGATGAATATCTTTGTGAAATGATTGACAAAACACATGATTCAAGACATAAGCATGTTGTTTCTTACATTTACAAATGTCTTTTACACTTTTTTGTGGATACTCAAATACTGACATATACTGAGTGTTCTTGGATATCTTTTTTTTCAAAATGTGTTGTCCATTTCTATTGAGGAACTCATGAAGATGATTGTTTAATGATGTGAATTTTCTCTCAGTCAAACAGGAAACGTGAGGACAGTGGTGTTCCCAGTGCTTTATCTTAATGAGGTACTACACACACACACACACATACACACACACACACACAAATTCAATATTCAGTGCACATGAATACCCGCTCAGATTACAAATATCAGCATCTAAATCTGGTCATAACTGAAACAACCGAGATCAAATGGTTGCTTATACCCAGTTGATCCATTAAAGAGGGGGTATTCTGCTTTTCCATAGTGTAAGCATGGATAGAAACCAACAACGCTGGATGTTCAGGCTAAACGTGAAGATTTTTAAACCTCTACATATTCATATATTGTAGAATATCTTGAATATTTCTGTAAATTGCCCTAATTTAACATTCAGAAAGTAGCGCAAGATTTTCACCAGACTTACTGAGACGATGATCACAGAAAGTTATGACCTACCTGGTTCAAGACAAGTCAGAGGGGCGGGCCTTAAACACTATGGTCTGCTCATACTTCTTCCCCAGAAAGGCCTCCAGAGGGCTGGCCAAATGGAGAGAAGTGGGTCTGTGAAGCAAGGAGTCTTAAAGAGACAGCAGCTTAAAAGAAGCATCTCAATCAAAGGCTGAAATAGAAGTTTTTGTGAGAACAACAGAGCCCTAAATCATGTAAAGACACTACAGGGGACCAAAGAAGCACATAACCCCCTCTTTAAAGATTTATTTTATCACCTACACCAACAACATGTTAGGAGAAAAATACTGAAAATGAGTTTTCTTTTTCTATGTTTAAAGACTCTGATCATTTCTTTTCAGTGTGTCATTTTTTTGTTTTTCTGTCTTTCTGAAAGTGACCGTCTCCTTCTAATCTTTCTCCTGTGTTCTTCCCAGAGCGTCGTCATTGATGACACGTCATCTCTAAAGCTGAAGATTGTCGTCACCCAGCAGAAGGTCGTTGATAACATCCCCTTCATGCTCGTGGGGGTCGGCATCATTTTGGGCATGGTCTTCATGTTCCTGATGTGTCGGCAGAAAATCCCTGAGGTGAGAGTTTGAAATACACGTTATGGGTTTCAGACAGGAAAATAACTAACCAAACGTATCAAATCATCATTATCCATTGATTTGAACTACTTGAATGAATAAAATCCAAAAAGGAGTGAAAATTCCAACCATGCTGATATATTTTTTTGGTCTAAATCCTAACAGATGGATTTTTAGAATAATGATATGAAACAAGGGAGATGCAAAAAATATAAAGTTTAATTTGCTGAATGAATTACTTTTGCAAGGGTATTACAATTCAAGGAGTGTACATTTTAAACATGCATTATCAAGCATTGAATATTGCTGTATTTTTTGATAACATTGTTTTGTGTGGTTTTATTTTTAGAGCACTGAAGCCGAGCGGCAGCCCCTTCTGTCGTCGTAGCACTGAACAGATGGTGAAAGGAAGAGGTTCAGCATGTCTGCATCCATCATTTCAAGCTTTCAGTGAATCCACTATTTTTACTTCAACTAAGTAACAAACAGCTTCCATTATACACTTCTAATACCAACAGTTTCATTTTTATCAAATGTTTTAAACAAAATATTTATTACTTTTTTCTCATGTGCAACATTGAGAATAAACAACATATAAGGACAAGCACGCACAAAAAGCAAACAGACAAGCAAATAATGTTCCTGTACATTACACTAAACAAGGAGGAAACCACTCTGCTCACTCAAACTAGACAAAAAAGACAAAAGTGAAGTCCCTGGAAATAATGACAGAAATATGTAGATCCATGTATAATAGACTAGACTCCTAGATTTTGCCCTGAGTCTGGTCTAAATGGTTTTACGAAACTGTCCTTTGAATTCTTTTTATGCTGAAGCCCTTTTTTTCTAACCAGATCTCCTTAAAGAGTGTACATTTTTTATCATTGCCCAATATCTGTGTGATATTGCTGCTTCACACAGTGTGTGCGAATTTGTTCTGTGTATTGTTTTTTAAATTGTATTTGTCCGTGTAATAATGACATCAAACTGTTCTCATCATTTGTTTGTGAAAGGCCGATGACTACTGGGGTTCCGTGTTTTTTTTTTTGTTTGTTTTTTTTGCTGAGAATGTCAAACAGTCTTTTTAAGCAGTTTTAAGGAGTGAAAGACATTCTCCCTTTTTAAAAATTTGAGCACATCAACAGTAGACTTTTTGATTGCTTTTGTTAAAAAGGGGATATTCAGCTTTGCAATTTTTCAGACATATTCTTATGTTGTAGAAATCCCTTAATCTGTGTATAAACTGATGAAAATGGTCCATTCTATAAATCACACAAGATTTTCATGAGACTTGCTGAAATGATGAGGTCATCACATTAGGATTTCTTCATTGGTTCATGGTATGTTCAAGGGGCGGGCCTCAAACACCAAGGTCTACCCATAGCTCTGCCCCCAATAGGCCTGAAGATGGCTGGCTAATCATAGGCAAAGGGGTTTGCAGACGAGGGAGCCTTAAAGAGACAGAAGTTAGGGTTTTCTGAAATGCCAGTGTAAGAAAAACTGAAAAAGCTTGGTAACAGGAATGAAATCAATCTGATATTACTTCAACCAAAACAGTATGAAGGAAAGACTCCCATCTTTTTTAATGGTAGTAAGGTGCACATTGTCTTTACCCAAAAGTGTTATGATGATTGACTTTGTATTTTTGCTATCCTCTGTTGATACCAGTTTTTCAGGAGCGGGTCACACCAAGTCTCAGTAGATACATTGACTGCGTAACATTTATGTCCTGTAAACCACTGAAGTTTGTTTGTACTCTGCAGGTCTCATAAGTCTTTTTTAAAACCCTAATGTCTGTTTGGTTCAATACAGTTTCAGCTTGCAACTTTTTTTCATGTTGTATAAGCAGTTTCACACATTACTGACAGGTTGAAGTCATTGTTTTATAAATAAAAGAGAATATACCTTACACTAGTATTCCTTCATGGTAAAAACAGTTTAGACTATAATCACTGTTTTCATGTTTTTAACATTTTACACTGTCTTTGCAACAACTCAAATAAACCTGCCTCACATTCTCTGAAGGTGTCTGCATTTCTTTGTCACAGATTTTTAAATAGTTTAATTAGTTCATCAGATAATCGTCACTTGCTGAACTTTCTCATTCACACTGGAGAGATAAGATAAGATACTTTATTCATCCCATGAGGGGAAATTCACACACGAGGGGAAATCCACATCAGGACACCAGGCTGCATGAGGAGCTGGTCTGGTTATTTCATTTATTGAAAGCGTTACAGTGTCTCTTGACATATCTGGAAAACTTTGGATTTATTTGTTTCATTTTTTTAAAGAAAACAAACTACGCTCTTCTAAGATAACAAGATTATTCCCTGGTGATATTGATATTCAGATCAGAAGGTGGCTATTGTTGCCAGATGATAACAATAAAAGTTTTTGCCTCTGACGTGGAATTGTCCTCAATTAGCCGGTTAAAGTGTACCTTGGCACTCTGCAAGTAACCTTTGACCTCTGCTGTCATTACAAAACTGATCAAAGACTCTCACTGACTTTATAAACAGCTTCTCCGCCAAGCTTCAGCCTCTGGTACTATCATGGAAATTTAGGAAATAAAGGTTATGGTTTCATATCTGTGAGAAGCTAGCTCCTCCCCAACCCAGTTAGTGTTTAATTTAAGTGGCATGAAACGACACTGAGCCCGAGCACAGAGCCGCTTCTTTCTGGATCCTGGTCTGTCAGCAAGATGAGGACTCTACAGGAAAAAGTCATCTTCCTGTCCATTGTTTTGTCTCTGATCTGTGCAGTTCAGGTAATTATGATACACTGTTATCAATCATCACAACATGATGATTGTGACTGTTTGAGGATTTGAAGAAGGAGAAGCAACATGACACTCTTTTTAGAGACTCTGCATTGGTTGACAGTGTCTTTTAGGATTGATTTTAAGCTCCTTTTACTGGTTTTTAAACATCTACGTGGTTTTATTTATCTGATTTACTTTTTTCATATATGCTTATAAGAGCCCAGGTCTTCAAGTTAAGGACTTTCAATAAAAAGCAAACTGAAAATCTACTGTTTTATTCTTGCTTTTTAAAAATGTTTATTATCTTATTTATTTCTTTTCATTTGGGTGTTTTATTTTCTTACCTTGGATCTTAACATCTTATTCTGCCTTCAGTGTTTCTCTGTTAAGGTCTTCTGGTAGCATTTCTTCACTTCATCAGCAAAGATTTTAATCAAGTTGTGTCTTTTTTATGTCCTGTGGGTCTGATTTATTGATTACTTATCAATCTGATTAATTGAATTGCACCTCCTCAGATCAGCTCAATGCCTGTAACAGAAGATTGGAGAGGTCTGGTGCAGCGAACCAAACGCTCTCTTCTGTGGAGGTGGAACAGCATGAAGGCTGTGGGTGCCAGCTGCAGGGAACACACCGAGTGTGCCACGAAATACTGCAGGTTTGTCCAAACTCAGGTTCTTAAAATCAAGAATAGAACCATGCTGTTGCATTGCATTAGACAAAAAAAAAACGGCATTTGAATATTTTGCAATAAATGTTGAATCACTTCTATATAAATTTCATAATAGTAAAATGATGTTACTTTGCACATTTTGTTTTGCATCTGTTGTGCATCAGGTTTTGTCCAACGTGCATTTTGCCCTGTCATGCAAAACCAGATGCTGGGCAAAAGTCAGTGGGTGGTGGAAGTGTAATAAATCTGCTCCTTATCTCTGCAGGAGAAGTACCTGCTCCTTTTGGGACACCAGCTGATGGAGACACACAAACAAAACTCCATCAGGGTGACAGCTCGAAAAGCAAACATTTCTCCCAAGGACCATAGAGTTGAAAATCTAACCCACATGGAGTAGAATATTTATGCATAAAGTGAAGTTCTGCAAACAACGCAGCATTTACTTTATATAATCTCAGAAGACACCGAACAACACAAAAAAAGATTTCCAGATGTTCTCTTGTCTGAATCACTCTCAGGACATCAGACAGTGTGAATAAATGTTTTCAACACATGCTTTTAATACAGAATATAAATGTTCCCCCAAGTGTGTGAGGTTTTTTGACTTAACTTTTTATAAATGATATTTATTTGTACATATTGTATAAATAATGTAAATACTTAAATATTTTTTTAGAGGTTGTGTTGCTCTTTTTTTGTTAACAAACTCAAAAATTAAAAAAGCTGTATCACCCTTTCTACTCTTTCAATGCAATGTGAAAAATGGATGACAGGTTTGATGTTGGCTGGTTAAAAAAAGACAGTATTTTGATGTGCTTGAAGACCACAGAGGAAAACGACTCATCTAAAAGCTTCACCTGTATATAAATGTTTTTAGAAGAGATACAGTGATAGTAAACATCCTAAAAGTTTTTTTTTTCCTTTTACATCCACCTGAAAGGCTTCTAGCCTTGTGTAATGCCAGATGTAGTTTGCCCTTTAATGCCACGTTGGAGGGCATATCTGGTTTTAGATCACAGGAACAGAAAGTGAAGATATCGAAGGGTCAGTAGCACCTTCAGTTATAGGAATTCATTAAAAAATAAAGCTCAACATTTATCTGAATGATTAGGTACGTAACATGAAGGAGGACTTTTTGTCTACACTGAAACTAAAAGAAAGTGATGAATTATTTTGATCTGACTCTTTAGTGGATTGGATGTTTTGATTTTTACTATGAATACAGAAAGTACTGAAGAGATGGGATAAACATTAGTCTCATCTTCAAAGGTGGAAAGAGGATCAAAATACTCTATTCAAGTACAATTTCAGTTAAATGGATGAAATTTTACTGAAGTACGAGTAAAGATACCTGTCTGCAAATCAACTGAAGGAAAAGTAACAAACCTTATTATTGAATCAATACCGTGTATGTACAATCTGAGCTCAAAATACAGACAGAACATTTACTTCTTTGCTGATACTAGAAGTCTAACCAACATGAAAGCCTTAATGTGAGAACAGCACGTATTTAGGCAGAAGTTCAGGAATATTTGAGTTCCCTATTTTTTTGGTTTTGACCTTTGTGACCACACTCAATGTCAAGAGTTTACTATGAAGTGTCCACATTGCAGGACAGCTTCTTCTTATAGGAATCAGGTAGTAGCTCACATTTTCAGCTAACTGTGGTTGGAAAGCAGTACCAGAAAGAAAGTTTTTGAATTACAGTAGCTTGAGTAAAATGTATTCAGTTACTTCCACACCTGCTTGTCTCCCTCCCTGAATAAAGATGCACTTTTTATACCAACAGAACTGCACTGCCATCACATTATTTATGAATAAAGCTGCAAAGTTTAGGCTACCTGCACTGAAATAACATGTATATTCTCAACTGTCTTTCAAAACATTAGTCACTTTCATCACTAGAGGGGGATGTAAGCCAGGGTTACTAAGCCTACCTCTGATTGGTTAGATTTGCAATATGTCCAACAAACTTGTCTAACACTGTAATTATGATAAACTACTGAAGGGACACTTTACATCTGCTATTTTTATGTTGATAATTACCCCATTCATCTTCAGAAAAAATGTTTGCGGAGATTTGAAAACAGACCAATTAGTTTCACAAAAACAACGGAGTAACATTAAAAACAACAACATTATATTGGTAATATATTACATGTATGCCACAGATAAAGTACTTAACCCTCCTGTTGTCTTTGGGTTAATTTGACCTGATCTCAAAAGTTATTTTGTGACAACTTTTAAACATTTTCTTTCATAGACTTGATTGAAAATTACATGGATGGTTCCATTCAATCCTGTTCACATGTAAAATAAGTTATGACTATGATTGTTAAATTATGTGTGTTTAATATAAATTCAAAGCATCTTCCTGCCATTAAAGAAATTGCAGAATCAGAATCAGAAATACTATTATTGGTAGTTGTTACTAATGAAACAGCCGTGTATGATTAATACTAATATTAATCCCATCAGGGAAATTTACTGTTGCCAGTTGCTCATCACACAGTACTAGAGTAGAAAAAACAATCAGGGATATAACAGAAAGGGGAATTAAATGTAAAATAAAATAAAATGAAATTGAATAAGCTTTAAGATAAGACAAAATAAAATGAAATATTAAAATAAGTGTGTGCAAGAGTAAAAAAATGAAAGAAGTAAGCAATAAACTTACAATAAGTACCAAAAATAGGCATGTCCAAGGTAAGAAACAAGGTAAGAATTGATTACATAACGATGTGACAAAACAAATTGGTTTGAGGATATTGCACTTATGTGAACTAATTGGACATTGAATGTAATTAGACAGATGTTGAAGCTTTAAATGTAATGAACCAGATATTGCACTTGGTAACAATTCACAGCTGAATGAATAAATGAATGAAATCAGAAGTGGAATTTAGAATAGAATAGATTAGAATAGAATAGAATAGAATAGAATAGAATAGAATAATCTTTATTGATCCCCCTTGGAGAAAATTCCCACGTCACAGTAGCCCACAAACATTCCAAGTGCAAATGATGCAACAATAAAATAAAATAATACAATAGAATGAAGTAGAATGAAAAGAAAAATAAAAAACAAATAAGATAAAAAATAAGCTAAAATATTAGCTGCAGTAAGAATTATAATTACAACAACAACAACAGCAATGGTAATCATTATATATTCTTATTACCACTACTAATATCATTATTACTATAATAATAATGACTTAAGATAGTTATTAGAAATGAGCGGTTTATAAAAAAAATACAAAAAACTTGCACTCTTTACAAGAATGATGGTACACAATCCCAAAAAGAAAAGACAATGAAAAGTGATCAGTGAAGTGATGTGCATACATTATTTCAAAACAACATCCTGCCATCACTTTAACAAGAATCTGTCTGATATTACATCAATTTATGCACCTCTGATAAAAACCTTTGTGCTAAAAATAAATAAATAAATTTGAGTCTTAACTTTTGCCTACTCAAATAAGGGGTTTACTTTTTAGTAAATGGGGTCAATGATGCCATATAACACAAAACTAATTGCTGAATATGTGTGAGTGTGTTGGAAACATCTTTAAAAAAATGGAGAAAAAAATTGGAGGAAATTTCTTGTTCTTGTACCTTTTAAGCAGCAGAACAAATGCAGAATAAATCTGAAGACAACAGAGGGGTTAAACATTCATTTCTTTTGCGGGTTTCTTTCAAAAGCATGATTTAAAATTACCCATAAACCCCCACTCTCATATGTAGGTCATGAGTGATCCCCTTTCTCGTATTTATTTTTATCATTCTTTAACTTCAGAAAGCTCTAGCTCTCCTCCTACCAGGTGTCTTGAATACTTCGAGCGGCAGACGCTTCTTCCTCCTCATTGGCCAGTGCGGCAGTGACGTCAGAGCTCCATCAGTCGCGCGGTGCTGGCAGCAGCGGCGTGGGGACCGCGGAGTCAGTTCGGATGTGAGTGTTGGACCAGTTTCTTACTCTGCTACACCTCTGAAAACCAAGGATCGAGTTTTTATTCGTGGTGCATTGTGGTTCCACAGCTGAAAATGTGAAAGATCTTTGTGATGGTCTGTTTACGTCAGAGCTCTACGCTTTGCTGCAGGAGTTCTGGTCAGATTCAGCCTGGTTGTCTGATCTGGGACCTCAATAGAGCATTTAAAGGGGGAGTTACCTGGATTCTCCTGCACTGAGGGCTGTTTTCAGGTACGTTTTCATGTTTATGTAAATATTTAATAATATTGGCTGCATCACACTGAGTCAATTATCAGTCTGTCTATTTTAATCTTTGTTTGCAATCAGGGAGGATCTTTTGGCATGTGTGAACAGTCTGTTTTTGTGTTACCATGTCCTACTTCAGCCACTTAGAATATTTTGTATTTTGTATATAAAAAAATATGTATATATTCTAAATAGCCTGTGCTACAGTACATGCTCTGTAATATACAGCTCTGGAAAAAATTAAGAGACCACTGCACATTTTTCACTTTCTCTGATTTTGCTATTTATAGGTATTTTTTGAGTAAAATGAACATTTTTGTTTTACTAAATAAACTACTAAAAACATTACTCCCGAATTTCAAGCACAAATGTTATCATTTAGAGCATTTATTTGCAGAAAATGATAATTAGTCAAAATACCAAAACAAGCCAGCTGTTTTCAGACTTCAAATAATGCAAAAAACACAAGTTCATATTCAATTTTAAACAACACATTACTAATGTTTTAACTTAGAAAGTATCCAGAAATCAATATTTGGTGGAATAATCCTGATTTGCAATAACATCTCTCATGTGTCTTGGCATGTTCTCCACCAGTCTTTACAGAGGAGAGTGATGATCACAGCAATGGTTTTTATTCATTTCCTCGTTAAATAAGATTTGGTTCAGGTGATCACCTCATCAGTACCTTGTTAGGTAGAAACAGGTAGAAACAAGTGTGCTTGTGTTGGAATTCAACAGACACTGCAATGGAATGACTGTCATATATGCAAAGATGCTGATTTCTGAAAAATTTGCAGTTGTCTCTGAATTTTTTCCAGAGCTGTAGTTCACTTTTAATATTGGACATGATGTCCTATTGTTTTGTTGCCAGTATTTCTAACATCAAATTTAATAATTGAGCTCTTCTTTAAACTCCCCCCTCCATGATTAAAATAAGAACTAAATGAGATAATAGCCTGTAATGATGATTTGTCATTATACAGAGGTACTGTACAGTCTGTTTGAAAGCAGGACACAAAGCTCAGACTCTCAGAACCAAACAGTCCTCTCTCTCTCTCCTGTGATCTGACTGATGTGACCTGACAGCTCCATCCACTGCAATGATTTGCTTAATCACAACCATCTCTGTTTGCTCCACTACCCAAACCACAGACATGTTCTGCAAAGATTTTTGAGCTGGACTTCATTCTCATTCACTTTGCAGAACATCCTCTGCAGACACACAGTCAGTCACAGTGGCCTACTTTTCACAGGTATTGAACCATTGAG
Organism: Thalassoma bifasciatum; assembly: GCA_008086565.1. Lineage (NCBI taxonomy): Eukaryota > Metazoa > Chordata > Actinopteri > Labriformes > Labridae > Thalassoma > Thalassoma bifasciatum. Next base: position 105,871 of record RPOG01001271.1, read on the forward strand.
CCGTTTCCTATAAGTGGGAACAGAACAGGATACACTCAGACTGACTGTAGTTTGACCCCTCTAACTGCTGCTTCATGCTGATTTTCCTCCTAAAGATTTACTTACCTGTTTAAAGATATAAGTAAAGATGTTTTAATCTGAAATCATGTCATCACATTTATATTCCCCCTCCTACTCTTGTGCTGGCAGAAATTGCTCAAAGACAGAACACCAATCCTTTGACTAAAGGCCCACAGGCTCCATCTCCTGAGCTGCAGCCTAAAAAAAGACAGTTATGTAATTAGGTGCTTAACTTTACTCTTCTTGTTTTAGTACAAAGCTCCATGTATAACCAGAGTGAAATCTGATAGATATTACATTCTGTTTAAACATACCTGATCATAGTGGCGTGCACAGGGAGCCTAAACATGCAGCAAAGAGGTGGGCAGATCAGTCCAAAATATCAATATATCGATAACAGTGTTGGTATCAGTATTGATCAATACTTCTGTGATGAGATAGATACTTACGTTTTACGTTCACTTTCTCACCTGTACGTGTGCTCCTCTCACTCACTTTGCTCCTGAGCACTCTGCTAAATATGTTTCATTTTGCTAACAAATTTTACAGTTTCCTAAACATTATTTTATGTTTCTGCAATGGTTGATCTGCAAGTATATGTAAGCTGTTTTAAATGATATGTTGTTTGCTGATATAAATTATTTGCTGTTATCCATGAGTGTTCAAATTTACTGTTTTACAACAAATCAGGGAAAAATTAAAGCACATGATTATTTGTTGATTGAAAAATTTTCTTTTTTGCTTTGATAAATGAACAGAAACAGACGTTTTATTTGTTGTGTGTTTTGATGAATTTTGATGAACTGCATTTCCATGTAAAAAGTATCAGTATCAGTATTGATTTCACTGATACTGGCTCTGTATTTACTTGGTGTCAAATTGATACCAAATGTTGCAGTATTGCACACCACTAGTCCAGCAGATTGCCTTCTTGGGAGCCAAAACACGTGCTAAAATGCCCTTTGCGGGCACTAATCAGCTATTGAAGAGATGTCAGCTACATATGAAGTCAGTGGGCTCATTGCTTTGCTCATGGGCACTTCAGAAGTGTGAGAAACATGAGCCCAGATACCAGCCCAGTTTCAGCGCTTTGATCGCACCAGGACTCCGAAGCCAAGTCCGCAGACTGAGCTAATGCTGCCTCGAGAGAGAGGACAGTGGTGAGATCTGAGTCCTTATTCAAGCCTTTAAAAGTGCTCTGCTACACTCCTGTAAAAACACAGACTGGAAGTAGAGATGGACTGAGTTTGCAATAAGTGTGCTGAGGCCAGTACAAGTTGGAGTTGGAATCAGAGCGATAATAACCATCACTGGGTGAACGAGGATGTGGTGAGCACAAACAGCCTAATCGTTGAAGCACAATTACTGAAGTGCCTCCTGGCAGCCAAAACACACACCAGAGTATCCTCCTAGAGGCAAGAACATGCAAAAAGTTTCCCCTTTTGAGCTAAAATAGGGAGGCTAAAGTGGTCTTGTGAAAGCAAAAAAATAATGCTTCGGTAACCTCTTGGGTTCCAGGATGTAAGCTCTTGGGAGCCAAGATGTGCTTAAGTTCCCTTTTGGGAGTGAAACTGTATGTTAAATGCCCTAATCACATCAAAATGTGCACTAAAATGCCCTCTTGGGAGCCAAAAGAGGTCAGCTAAAGTGCCCTTTTTTAAGCCAAAATAGACACGATAAAGTAACTTCTTGGAATCAAAAACAGACCCACTGAAGTACCCTCTTCAAATCCAATCCGTACAAAACCAAAATGTGAGCTAAAATGCCCTTTTGGAAGTCAAAACAAGCCCTAAGGTGCCACCTTGGGAGCCAAAATATATTCTTAAGTTCCCTGTTGCCATGACTACAGGTTTCCTAGTATCATTTTCGCATTATTTTACCCTTATGTGTCTAGTCTTGTGTTTTCTGTTTGTTTTGTTACTTACCCTTGTGTCTCATTTCACATTTCCACGTCCTGCCTCCCTCACCTGCTTCCTGCTTCTTTGAATACCTCATGTGTTTCACCTGTGTGTCTCCCCTCCTCCTCGAGTATTTAGTCTCCCCAGTCCTTCTCGTCCTTTCTATGCCAGTTTGTCTCTCCTTGTGTTTGCTAACTTGTGTACCTTATCTTAGTGTCAGTCTGTTCCTGAACCTCGTTTGGATTTTTGACTCTGTCTTTGCCTGCCGTTTTGGATACCTTTGCCTGTTTTTCTGCCTTCCTGTGAATCAAACTCTGCCTAAGTAATGGATTAAGATTTAGCCGTTGTGCCGAGTGCTGCATTTGAGTCCTTTGTTTTAGTTTAGCGTAACACCTTTTGAGAGCCTTCATGTGCGTGAATAGCCCTCATTGCAGCAAAACAGGTGCTTATATGCCATCTTTGGAGACAAAATAGACACTAAATTCCATCTTTTGAGCCACTGAAGTTCCATTTTTGGAGCCAAAATAGACTTACTTAAGTGATACTTTGGTTGGAAAATACATCATTACTGCCATTTTGGAAGACAAAAAGATGCAACATATGCATTTTTTCTCTCTTGTAGGCCATGTCCATCAAAAAGTCTGTGCCTGCCACTGAATAGTACTGAAAAGTGATCATCAAGAGTTGTCACCTGCTGGTTTGAAAAGTTAATGATAGAAATGCTGTTCTGGTTCCCAGGAGCCCTTTCAACAGAGGTCTTATTAACATTTTAAACGGCAGGAAGTGACTCCTCTTCCAGCCTGTGATGCATTGAATGGGATCATAATATCCATAAAAGCCTGTAAGACATGTAATCCGCCCTCATTATGACTTCCTATTTTAACACTGATTAACACCATTAATGAGACAGAAGAGCGCTACAAGGCTTTTACTTCCTGTGAGCATCTCTTTGTTTACGTCGCTTCCATGAAAAGGAAGTCATTCGTCGGGATGTATTGTGATAAAGAGGATTAAGTCTTTATGTTCAACTGGCAGATGTTGTTTAGGTTGTTTTCCCAGAATCCACAGAGAGAAATGACCTCCATGAACCCATGACTGATTGACACAGGGCTCATAACTCTAACAACAAGCAGAGCTGCATGGAGATGGAGAAAATTGTTTTCCTTTTCAATTAACTCCAACATATGACTCTGGAAGAAGTGCACAGCTTTATCTTAGTCATATAAATAATTACTGATGATTTATTCAGTTGTATCATCTCTTTTTACTTTGCTTTCTTTTGCCTTTGGTTTGTTTATCATTTTATTTCCTCACAGCTGTTGGTCGATATTCCCTAATGTCAGAAATTTGGTTTCAAGCCTTTTGTTTTTCAAGAAATCCCCGTGTGTACGCCACGGTGTGTTAAAATTAAGTGAACTGATGTGAAAGTGTATTTACTCTTAGCGGTGCCGGCAGAACATCTCTGCAGTGCAGCTGCCCTAGTTACAGAGCAGAGGAGCAACTGCGGCTGGCCCAGGCAGAGAGAGAGAAGAGAGAGAGAGAGAGAAGAGAGGTTTGTTAATGGTTGACTGAATTATGGCGGGGAGGGGGGGGGCCAGAAGCAGACACCAGAGCAGGACTCTGACTGAAGGACCAGTGCTGTGAAGCCAGTTAACAGACTCTGCCTGCAGATGTGTCTCATGTTTTTATTTTGCTCCACTCTGCTGGGATGCTTTAATCCAGAATCAAAGATGCATCTAATTCCACTAAAATCTGTAATGAGGTCTCTTAGGCTTTAAGATTGTCATTAAATTACAGCTCTGAGGGCAGGAAAGCGGGAAAAACTAACAGTGGAATCAACAGAGAGAAGCCAAACACTTCATATGTGGACAACAACAAGAGACGAAACAGAAAACATTTACATACAGCGTTTAAGCATTCTCTACAGTCCAGCTGAGCAGAATATAAAACATTTTCATTATTCATTAAAAACGCTGTTCTATAACTGAAGCTGTGCTCTCAGGCAGAGATTCCCAAAATGTTCAGCTGCCAACCCCTAAATAGTCAGAAACAAGCAACCCCCTGCTGTGAAAATACACCAACAGACCAATCCATAAATAGACAAACACAAACAAAGCAGATGAATCATTTAGCTGATGTGAAGAAAATTGGAATACCTACATGCAAATATTGTTTTGTTACCCCAGTTTATCCACCTCCACTGATACATTATCCTATTTCAGTCACTCCAGGGGTATATAAAAGAAGAATGTTTGAAAACAGATCATACATTTTCTTCTTCCATGGTTTATATTAACTATACCTCCAAGTTTTGTTAATATTTCTGTAATAATCAATGAAATGTGCAAATCTGAATACTTTTTGACCGGAAGGCATTTCACCTTCCTCTCTATTTTGGAAACCACTGCTCTAAAAGGTATAAGTGATGTGTCGTTCATGAACGATTGGTTCCAAACAGACCGATCAAAAGGGTGAACAAACTGAACTGAATCACTTACTGATAAGAGTTGTTCATTTCTTTTCTCTCCGGTCCCAGGAGTCACCCAAGCCCGCCTGCCCTTCCACTTTCACATCTCATCCAACAGGATGGAGTTGGCTGGCAGGCTTAAAGCTGCCACTTTATCTCCCTTTTCTTGTCTTTAAAATATAGGATGTAATAAATATTCTATCTAACATTTAGGTGTTCTAAAAAAGTACATGGTTTTTATAGCTGCTGTCAGTTTGCAAACAGTTATACTGTATGTTCCCCTTCATTTCACTCAGCTGACTATTTGAACATCCACCAAGAATGATCTCAATTTAATCGTGTTTCAGTCAGTACATTGTGAGTAACTTAGGTTGTTGACTTGCAGTCTCACATGTTCAGTCAGTCAGTGGAGGATTAATGTACGTTTACTAAATAATCGAGGAAAACATATGTGATTGTTTTCGCAGCTTTCAGTTTGCGAACTGTAGATTTACCTCATTGTCTATTCTCAGCACAAACACAAGCAGAACTTAAAGTTTAGCTGTGTGTCATCTTTCAAAATTCTGGTTCCCAGGCAGAGCTGTGGAGAAGTTCTGAATGATTCAGTGAACAAATCATTTGAATGAATCACTTTTCTGAACTGAGTCAGTACACTGAAAGAACTGCTGTCCCCCTCACTTAAGTCCATCTGTCCTTGCCTGGGATGATGAACCAGCTCCATGTTGTGCACTGCAAAAACAGCAATCTAATCAAGTCATTCTGACTTATTTGTTGTAAAAATTGTCTTATTGTTCTTAATTTGAGCCACATTCACCAGACCAGGTCATAAAAATGTCTTATTTCGAGTTTTTTTAAGACAAAAATGAGATGTAAATTGCTTGTAGCAAGTAAAAAAAAATCTGCCAATGGGATAAGAAAAATTCGCCCAGGAAGTTTTTTGAAATTAGAAAGATGTCTTAAAACAAGAGTCTTCTATCTTATCCCATTGGCAGATTTTTTTTTTACTTGTTACAAGCAATTGATGCCTCATTTTTGTCTTTAAAAAACTTGAAATGAGACATTTTTATGACCTTGTCTAGTAAATGTGGCTCAAATCAAGAATAGTAAGACAAATTTTACTAAAAATAAGACATAATGACTTGTTTAGATTTCAGTTTTTACAGTGTGTTTACAAACTCCTATCCTTGTCACTTATTTCTTACATTTTAAATTCTTTTAAGAATTTTTTCCAGTTAGTTCATCACATTTTATGAACCTGAGAGAGCCAATGTTCAAAATGAAAACACAGAAGTAGCTGTGTCAGTTTTCTCTCTCCCGTAAAAACAACTGGATGCATAGATTTTGGTATCTTTGAATCATAGCTGTTTTGTGCCGTATTTTCTGAAGAATGTGTTTTCTCTTCCCGTCCTCTGTACTTTGTACAGGTGCAGCTCTGAGCCTCCCCGCAGCCTCTTCTTTTTGGGCACACAGGTGCAGAAGCAGGAGAGGCAGCAGTCAGTGCCAGGGGCCTTTGGCTAAGAATCAGTTCTTAGTGAAAGACTCATGTTTTCCTTGATCCAGAATCAGATTCACCTTTATTCACCATAGCACATGTTTCAGAGCAACAGAATTTACATTTTAGTTACATCCCATCCAAGAAACAAAGAAAAGACAGAGACACATAACAGGGGGGAGGACAGGAGCTGAAGAATTGTTAGGTTGCCAGTGTGTGCAGCATCTCATTTCATTAGATGGAAAAAGGAGTACAAGAGGAAGGAAGAGGGAAAAAAGCAAGTACTAGACTATGCCTAAAGTGGTGGGGGCACAGTTTGGGATTAGGACAAAAACATCTCAGCACATAAGCGACATAAAAAAACACTACAACAAAAAAACTGAAAGACTAGCAAATGTGGGAGGGGGAAAGGTCAGAGGTTGGGGGTGTCATAGCACAGTCCCTAAGGGGAGCGCATGCAGCCTTCACCTCAGCAGACTGCACTGAAACCAGGGAGCAGAGTGGGGTTTGGGGGCCAAAACTTTAACTGGAAGACTTTAACTTTGAGTTTGGTTAGATTTATTTCTTAACAGTGATTCTTTTTTTGTATGCAAGTTCGGGGTCTTTCTTATTGGTTTTTATAGAAACTTGTTTTTCAATTATTTTTCTTTACCTTTGCAAATAAAACCTTTCACCTTTGGTCCTTTTTAATCCTCAATTTAATCTTATTTCACTCCTCGTCCCTTGACCATCTTTGCAGAGTGAAGCCTTTGCGCTGCTTGGTTTCCATAGTTTGACATTTCACTGAGTGTTTCAGGTGGGCTACAGGTATAAATCAGACTGTACTCAATTGGACGCAGTCAACCATCTGTTTCTGAAACAGCAGGGCATGCTTTGGGCTCCCACACTAGCCGCTGTAGGGCACCTGCCCATTAATTGGCTGAGCTGTGCCCCTGATTGGACAAACTTGCATTATTTGTTTCTTCTTAAATGATGAGGTTCAAGAAAGACCTCTATCTCATCAACATATTTAATAGTTTCCTTAAGAAACATGTAAAAAACATTTTACCCACCTCCTTAAGGGTTTTCATACCGCTACAGGCAGCTGAAGTTGTACTTTAGAAAATGACTGCCCTTATGAAATCATCAACACACTATTTTTCAATAAAATCGATGCTAATTTTCAAAAGTTGTGGTAGGGATATCCTAAAAAAATTCCATTAAAGTGTGTTTGAGTGAGAGCAGTTCTAATTCTTTCTATTCTTCTCTTTTAGGGTTTAGTTGCAGAGACATGGGGACAGTGTCCATGGTTCACCCCCATCCAGCGTCATGATTGGGACCTCCAGTCTTTCTGGGGACACCCTCATCGCATGCCACTTCCCTGTGGTTCAGCTCCCAACATGGCGTCTCCCCGTCCAGGCCCTGTGCAGCTCCTCTAAGAGACCCGGCCGGCTGTGTGCGGCCGGCCTGACTCGAGCCGTGTCCCTCCCTGAACAGGACTCCCTGAACAGAGAGCACGCCTTCACCGGGGGCCGCAAACACTTCTCCAGCAGCTACAGCAGCCTGAACGAGGAGCGGGCGGAGGAGGAGGGGGGCAGCGACAGCAGCGGGAGGTACGACTCCACGTCCTCACCAGAGGAGATCAGCTCCCTCCTGAAGAAGGAGAACTCTGGGGTGAAAGGAGGTCTGAGGCTCCACAACTCATTCCTCCCAAACTCAGAGTTGGATGAGGAGGAGGAGGATGAAGACAGTGATGGAGGAAACCTGCACAGATACCATGAAGACTCCTCTTTTGTGTTGCACGGGAATTCAAACTGGCCCCCAGTTAACGGGGCCAGAGATTACACACTTTCCAATGGGGACTCAGAGAGTGAATGGGGCAATGAAGGGACCATTCTGGAGTGTTTTCATGTGGGCAGGTCAGGAAACATGACCTTTGGAGAGCAGGACTCAGATAAACTGAAGGACACGTCTTCCTGCCAACAGAAATGTTCCCCTGTGCTGTTCACAAACGGCCACACAGAGTACGTCAGCGACTCCTCCTGTAACAGCTCTGATGGAGTCCTGGTCAATTTCTGCACCATCTACAACCGCAGCAACAACCCTGCCACGCCTCACGACCTCAGCAGTCCTGCACTCCACCCCTCGGAGTCCTCTGAGGGGTCTGTGTTCCTCAACCTCCAACCTGTCCCCAAGACTCCAGCTGGAGACCTCCAGCAGGACGACACCACCCTGAATTCTCCCCAGAAAGACAAGTCAGAGTCCAGTCCCTGGTCTCCACAGGGGATGGACTCTAACTGTAACCTTTACTCCCTGGAGCCGCTCCCCCCAGGTCTCTCCTCCCTGGAGGTGTCAGACCTCACAGCCTGTCTGCAGAGCCAGGGCACCCTGACCATGGGGACCAATCAGAAGTACTACAAGCTGGTGACCTGTGACCTGTCGTCCCAGTCTCCCAGCCCGGCCTGGTCCAGCCTGGTCAGCTGTCCTGAGGGTCAGAGCTCCCAGAGCAGGAGTAGCCCGGGTCCCCCCTCTGAGGTGCTGGGTGCTGATCGAAAAGAGGACACAGAAGATGAGAGGAAGCTGGAGGAAAACAGGAAGGTAATGTTGGAATAAGACAGCTCTCCTCTCAAGACTGAGGTAGAAATTAAAATTGATTGATTTTTCAAACTTAATTCGCCACAAAATCCATCCATCCATTTTTTTAACTGTCTTTCTGGGCCTGTCGCAATGATCAATAAATTAATTAATTGCACGATAATTAAAATTGAGCTTGATAACTTTGTCAGACTTGATACGTTTTTTATTCACCAAAGACACTGGATAATGAGTTAACTTTGCTATGTCCCTGTGAGTTTTTTTTCTTATCAGCAACAGTCTATTTCATATATTGCCTTTGGTTTTGTGGTTTTTATTCAAGTGCATTTTTTGTTTACATAGGTCCTGACTGGATTGGATTGTTATTATATTAGTCAAAAATGGTATCAAAATGGCAGTATTATCGATAATCGCAAACATTTCTGGGACAATTTATCGTCCAGCAAAATTTGTTATTGTGGCAGGTCTAGGTCTATCCTGTTAACGGTTGTGGGTGGCTGGAGCCTATCCCAGCTGTCATTGGTTGTCATTGATTAATAAGGCAAATTAAAATGAAATAAGGCAGGCTGTTGTTGGTGAAAGCATGGTGTCATTTCAAAGCTAATTTCACAATGGGGAAATCATTTTGAAAAAAAAAAACCAAGGCAAACTGTTATTTATATCTCTCATAGATCAGGTCTATAGCTTGTGCTCTTATTGATCAGACTAAAAAGACTGATATCGATCTTGTAAAAAGTGGTTATTAACAGAGGTTGTGTGGCTCAATATGTGACAGGCGCTGATAGATTCCACAGGTCTGAAAGACTCAGGAGTCATGAACCTGATGAGACAGTCAGCAGGCTCGATCATTCATCCTGGATATCTGAATCCTAGTTTTGTGCAACGGGCCCCAGGTCAGAGAAACAGAGAGGTCAAAACAGTCAGGTCAAACATGAGCCTAAACCTGATTCTGGTCAGAATAATTGTCCTGCAATCCAGAAACTTTATAGTGAACTCTCGATACTAGGAGCATCTGTAAAAGTCAAGATTAAAACAAAGAGGAAACTCGAATAGTCAAGAACTTCAACTTTAATTTATTTTGTTCTCACTTTTTATGCTGTCCTGTTATCATCCTGTTATAATTCACTCACGAAGGACAATGGAGAACGTTTATTATGATCAAAGTCATAATAACTATGTCAGCTGTACAGTGGCTGCTTTTTTAACCTTAGAGTGATTTAAAGAACTCTAAGATGCATGTTATTTAGTTCTGTACGCATCAGTTATGCTTTTCTTTTGTTCCATCAGGAGGGAGAGGATAAACAAAAGGAAAAGAGACTCTCCTCTACTCGAAGTGACGCCTCCCTGTTTACAGCCTGTGATTACCAAGAAGCCAGCACCTCCACTAAACAACCCCTGAGCATGAAGAGAAGCTCACACAGCATCCAAACCTTCTCCTACACTCAGTGTTCGACGTGCCCGGGCCCGTGTAGCCCACATAGCTGTAAATGCCAAGGAACCAGCTCGGCATCCGCACTGCCATCTGTGATTCTGGACCAGGAGCACTGTGATACTGATTCTGCTCTGAAGGGTAATGTGCTTCATGAGGCTTTTTCTGCTTTGTCTCTAGAGAACAATAAAGAAACACATTTCTATTTTTAGGGAGCAGAGATATTTAAACTTTCCTCTTCTCTTTGTGATCACAGGAGCATGTTGCATGGAAAACACCGTCATTCGTTACAGCAAATCCCAGAGACCCACCTCGCTTCCCATCCAGCCCTTTGTTCTGGTCCCCACAGACAAACCTCAGCCCCAGCACCTGGGCTGTCTGCTGGACCAGTACATAAACCAGAAGTCCAATAAGTCCAGTAGCACTCAGTCTGGTTTTAAGTTTAAAGGGAAGAGGAGTCAGTGCTTCACCAATCTGCAGCTCTCACCAATGGGCAGCGCTTGTCCCGTCTTCCTGGAGGCTCCTTCCAGCTCAGATACCTGCTCCACCTGCACGCCCAGTCCTGAGTGCTTCAGCCGCAGACACACGTGGAGCCAGTCCAGCAGGAGCCAAGGACGCCAAAGTCCATGTGCATCAAAGAGCAACCTGGATCCAAGTCACGTCAGCCCAAAGCCAGAGCCGGAGCAGAAGACGAGCTCAGGCAACACTCAGGGTGACACGGGTCTGAAAGTGACCCCCACCTTAAATAAGTCCAGCCTCGCTAAGGTCCCCACCTACCAGGACCTCATCAACCTTACCTCGGAGCAGAGCCATGAACACTCTAAGCCCAAAAGTCCACATCAGCCTCACACTTCGTACCACCCTGTCTTCTCCAACACACCACCCACTTTACCCCTCATTACAGACGCCCGTCACCCAAACCTGCAGGGGTCCCAAACTCCCCCCACATTCATGAAACCAGAGAAGAAAGCTGAACCTGTGGCAGACTCTGGCTTCTTTCACAGTAGTTTCACAGCAGCCTTCTCCTCAGTCGCTCCCTTCTCCTCTTTGACTTCTCTGCTGTCGATGGCTGCTTCAGGGCTGATGCCCCAAGAAAACCCCGACTCCTCCACACTCAGCAGAAAGCCTGAACAGAGTCAGCACTCTGAGTCTCTGATCCTGAGTGACAAGCCGCCGGCAGAGTTCTGCCTCTCACCTGATACGTCTTATGAGTCCATGTCTATCAGCCATCTTCAGAGGAGAGGTGAGGAGACGTCGCAGTTTTTCATTCTTGTCATTTTTGATAACATGCCACATTCAGGGTGGGAGGCAAAATGAGTTTTGTGCACACTCAATTTGTCATCACTTATTTAACGCCATTTGAGAATTAAAACCTTATTCAAGAAACTCCACTTTTAACCATTTTTTAGCTAACACCACTTTTTCATTGAGTTGTCAAGCCGTCATGGTGTTAACACAACCCATCACTCTGCAATAAAGCTCCAAAAGTCAAAGAAACCCTGATAGAGCCCAGAAAAAAATGCTAATTTGACAGCACATTTAAACATCTCTCCAGCCTGGTATAAAGAAAATAGTATCCACACTTTGGTCCCCATACTTCATTTCTTCAGCAGTGATAAATGCACCTTTTGACCCTTCTTTTGTTTTGTAATGTTTCAAATTGGTGCATAAATACTATAGGACAGGTGTGTCTGTTGATGCTGCTTCCCTGCATTAGCCTCTTTGCCAGTTTGCTGGCGTTTTCTAAATGGCAATTGACATCTTTGAACTCCATACCACTTCAAAAAAAAAAAGGTTGATGTTGATAGTCTTACAGTCTTGTTTTATACAACCTTCAAACGTTTTAAAGCACTGTAAAATACTGAAATTCTCAGCCAGAAGCAGGGCTTTGAACTGGTTCACGGTCCACCAGAAAACCAGAAACTTTTGCCGTTTTTCTAGGAACTAAAATGGAACCAGAAACTTTTTGATATTTTATGATCTGGAAATGTAATTGAACATTAAAACAATGTAAACCAGTTAATACCTTTAATTTTTTTGGTTCTTGTGTCGTGTTGGTCATGTGGCCCAAATGCATCAACGCCCCGTGTTGCACCCTCGTGCTCTGGCAAATCCATGCTGGCCACCGGGGAGAGTATTTTACTGGTAAAATATTTGTAAAATGTTCGTTTTCTTGCCAACGGCAGGGATAGTTTGCACAAAATGTAAACAAGAGGCAGAGGAAATTTCAGTCACACCAGTCAGACCACTGGAGTTGGCTGGGATACGATGGAGATAATAATTAAGTCTTTTTCCAAGTCTACTGATAAATGCAGACTGATGCAGACAAGTGGGTTAAGTATAGAAAAGACAAGATATTTTGTTTAAACTATTTACATATATATAAAGAGATCCAAACCCTGGGTCAGCGGCTCATTGACCTTAATGTAAACCCCTAATAATGCACAGACCTGGTGAATTGTAGTTTTTGTTATGAGAAAGAACAGCCCATTTGAAAGTTCTAATATTACACCTTCCAACTATGGCAGACATGGAACAATATAAACTGGTTCAGCAACAAAATATTCTGGTTGTATCTGGTTTGAGAACGTACATTTTGGGGAAGAACCCAAAACCAAAAACTGCAAAATGCTGTTTCTGTCTGGAATAAACCGATTTGGAAAGAGTTCTGGTTCAAAGCCCTGGTCAATATTAATATAAGCTAGCTAGCTGCTATGTTAGCACTATAGACTGTATAAAACATGGGCATAGTCTCTGTGACGTCCCCCATCTGTTTCAAAGGCTGAGTTTTTGGAGCGAAGATGCACTTAAAGTGTTTTGGGTGTGATGCTGGCTTCAGAAGTAATGGAAACCAAAATCATACCAATCAAAAAAGCTGATTTTTAGAGCACAAATTGGAACGTGTTAACAGCCACGAGCAAAAAGTAACCTCAGTCTGACTAGTTCATGTCTCTAACAACACTGTGCAGGGGATTAGTTTTCTTGAAACTATCCATTTATCCATCCATCATGTCCTGAGTCCAGGGTCTCTTGCCAGATGGACATGTCAGAAACTACTCCCCAGGGAGAAATCCAGAACCACCTCATCTGGCTCCTCTCACAGATTTTTTTTTTTGACTAGCGATTACAAGCAACTCAGACACCACTTTTGTCTTTTAATATCTTGAAATAAGTTAGACAAAAACACTTGTTTAGATTTTAGTTTTTGCAGTGTGAGAACAGACTCATGCTCCAAAATACAGAGATTGACCTGCTATAACTAAGTTGTTTAAAATATACCCAATGGTGAGTTTGCCCAATCTGAGGCACTACATTCAGACTAGAGCCCAACCAATATGGGATTTTTGGGGCCAATGCCGATACCAATACTGCTGATTCATAAAATAAGATCATTGATATACACAGGATATATACTGTACATGAACACAAACTGTTATAATACCCAAAATGTGATTTTGGGTATGACACAGCTACGTTAAAACGCTGTATTATAGTCTTTTATCAGAAAAGGATGGACATGTATTGACAGGAGCATCTATCTCTGTTTATTTTGCAAAAAAAAGCCCATCTTACATGACGTTTGAACGCTATATTACAGTCTTATATTAGGTAATAGTGGACGTGTGAATTAACAGTAGCACTTATCGATTAATTGACTTAACCGATCAATTGGCCTCACTGATTAATTGGTCAGGCTCTAATACAGACGCATGAATATAAACATGTTCACAGCTCAGGTCAGAATACCTCATTCCTACATCAGCACATGCTGTACAGGGGGGGGGGCACTTTACAGGGGGGCTCGCTTGGCTGACTTGACTGACAGGCGGGGACCCTAGCTGTCTGCAAGGAGTCTAAGACTTGAAATACAGCCCCATGCCTGGGATTCTGTATTGCTTCCATGCTTTGTTACAGCACTGGAATTGCACCCGTCTTTACCTTCAGTATGATTTACAACCTGGATTAAAGCAGCTACAGTGATGACGGGAACATGCCTCGTCTGAATGTCTGAGCCATGATGAGCTGCAGAATAAAGTCAGCGTGCTGCAGCAGTGTCTTCAATACCCTGAAGGGGCTTCCTCTCAAACATGACCTATTTTTATCTCTCCCTGCACACGATTGGCTGAGCCTTGTGCTCCGTAGCCTATGTGTGTGCGACTGTGAGCTCCAACGGTGGAGCATGAAGGAGAGTGATGCAGTACAATGAGGGCAAATGATTTAACACTCCTTTCTCTTTCACTATCACCATGTTGGCTGCATTTCCTCCGATCAATGTGACTCTTTTTGATACGTTCTAATTAAAGACGGAGCCTTTCGCTGCAGAGGTTAACAGTCAATGTGGTGCAGCACTGCAGGCAGCGTCAACGTGCATTAAGAATTTACTGTGACATTTGCAGAGGCGAGCTGGTATGAGACGGAGAAAAAAAGACAGGAAGGGGGCAAAGGAAGTGTGAGGATGAGTGCTGAAATGGAAACGAGCTCTATCATCTTTATTAGATTTGCATTTCTGTTCTATGGTAATGAACCTTCAAAGCATGCTCTCGTAATGTCGAGCACTGACCCAGATGGTGAGGTAAAAATCTAAAAATGAAGTCATTACTGTTCATTACAGAACCTTATTCAACTAAAACAATTCAGATTGTGTTTAAAGCAAGTCAGAATCAGTTACCTCAAGGCAAACAAAAGTTGTTTCAAATAAGAGAAAGCAAACACAATCTCAGGGGAATATGCATCTTTGAAAAACAACCTGTACATACCAACACAAAAACACACTGTGTATCAGTCAAAGGAGTGAATCTATGGAGCAGCTGCAGCAATGAAATGAAAACTTGCATCATTAGGCAAGTTAAAACATTTTTTTTTATACGAGAGAAAAGGAAACATTCAATTATAACAATGTGCAATATGTTTTTTTTCCTGATGCATTGTCTTTTCTTTTTTTTATTTTTCTGCTCACTTTTCTTAGACATGCTATGAATAATTAAATTATATAAGCAAAACAACAAAGGGGTAGGACTGGATAAGTTTTATCAACTTCATCCTACACCCTTTTGGACAAGGCCTAATTTCCTATGTTGTTATAGAGCTCTTTTGTATTTTTTTCTGACAAAGCACATTGTACAACGGATTTACTTTGGATTCTTTTAACCTGGTGGAATAAATGGAATAAATGAATAAATGAAAATAAAGCAAGTAAAAATCTGCATGTGCAGGAAGAGCAGGTTAGCACTCTCATAACAAAGCGTGTTTTTAAACCTATTTCTGCAGGTTTGCTGAGAGCTGTGAGCAGAGCCGTGGATCTGATCATGGCTCATTTTGGCAGCAGCAGAGACCCTGAAGAAAAGGTATGAACTGTAAACACTGAGCAGCTTGAAAGATGTGTCACCGTAGAAAGGTGCCAATTCATGACTGAAATCCTGGAGCAGGATCAGTAACTTCTTTTGATGGAGCAAATAATCAGTTTCTTTTGTCTGGCCATAGATGCGTCTGGGTAACAGCTCTCGCAGTCCAACAATCGCCGGACTGGTCCTGGAACACTTGTGTCCAACAATCCAGAACATTCTGGAGGATGGACTCAGGGATCACAAACTGGATATGATCATCGGGCAGCGCCGCAACCACTCCTGGGGTGTAGTGGAAGTTTCCACCAGGATAGGTAGATGATGGAGTGATCACCACTCAAAGAAAGAACACAAATTTGTTTTTAGGCATAAATAACTCTGAGGAGTTTGTTGACCTCTTCTTCCTCTGTGTCAAAGGTCCGTCCACCAGGGTCCTTCACAGTCTGGTCTCTAAAATCAGGCAGTGTCCTCAGCTGAGCAGCCACTGCATGAGACTGAGAGCGTTCATCATGGGCCTCCTAAAGTAAGCGACGCTCTCTGAATACATCATAATTCTCTATTAGAATTAAATATCTGCTCATTTAACTTTATTTGTTTCCCTTCCAGCCTGAGAGCTTTGGAGTTCTGGCTCAGTCATCTTCAGAGTCAAAAAGGTAAGAACTTAATTCTCTGTATTAGTCTGTGGGTCCACATTCAAATATTTCAACAGTTCTTGACCACACTGTTGTAAATGTGGTTAAAGTGCTCACATCTTCTGCTGTTTACTGAAAAAACTCTTGACTCAATCAAAAAATTTAATCAGCCTTAAACCTGGTTGTTTTACGTAATTGCACAAAGTTGCCTTGTGGTCAAGCCACTATGGTTCAAGTCAGAGTTAAGTCTTGAGTCACCAAGAAAAAGCTGAATTGGGCCCAAGTGGAGTCCTCAGTCCCTTAGCCGAAGTCCTAGAAAAGTCCCCATAGCCCCCACAGTTCAGTACATAATAGTTAAAGGGCCCCAAAGTCCACATATGCAAGATTGAGTTCAAGTTAAGGCATGTTGCTGTTTGAGAGGCCATTTACATGACAACAGTTATAGGATAAAAAGCAAAGGTATTGTTTACACTGAAATGGCTTTTTATCCAATCTGAAGTGGGAAATTTTTGAAAACGGCCTCCAGAGCAGATTTCTCCTGAAATCACTGATGCCGTGTAAACAGCAAGCCAGAGTTTTCAGTGGAAACGCTGACATCAAACTCTACTTTGCGAGTGCGCATTACGCTTTCATTGTGGCAAACCATGGACGTGTGAACTGAACAACAACAAGTAACAGAAACAATAGCAGACTACAGTGTCATACTTGTGCTGCTGAATCTGCTGCCATTTACAAAATGTGCATCTTTTGCAACGTCCCAACTTCACTGGAATTGGGATCGTTCATTGAAAAACAGCAGAAATAAAAACTAATGCGCACTCATCACTCATGCTTCAATCAAGACTGCTGCATACACCTTGTTAATGCTCACAGCTTAAAGGCTCTTCAACAAATCTCTAACATGTTTCAACAGATGTGGTGAGGACGTATTATCATTCCTGGGGTTTCCTGTCCATGTCCCTGGGTCGGTGTCAGCCCATGTTCGATGAGCTGCTGCTCCTGCTTCAGCCTCTCTCTGTCTTACCCTTTGACCTCAACCTGCTCCTGGAGCCCCGCCTGCTGCGTAACAGACAGCTGTGTTTGGATGAGCAGGGTGCTCCTCCACCTCAGCCCTGCTCTGCTCTCCTGGTGACCAGCTGGCCTCTGCTGCAGGCAGACAGACAGGCGGAGAACAGCCGCAGCCTTCATCAAACTGTCCCACACAAGACTGATCCACATCCACAGCCATATCTGAGTTCTCAGAGTGTAAGTGGCTTTAAACACGACACAGGAGCCACTCAGAGCAGCAGGAGTCCAGTGTTGGCTCCTATTCCTGAGTGGTGGCCTACAGAGTCAGACCTACTGGAGGGTGGAGCTGAAAGGGAGGACTGTAGTCAGAATAACACAGATGACTGGTCTCAGATCAGTATGGACAGCAGACAGGAGGAGAGGAGGGGAGACAACGAGACTCCCAATGCAGCAGCTTCAGTCCAGACTGAGAGTCCATGTCAGGGCGGACTGCGCTGGGCCAAACTGTTTGGAGCAGCTGATACAACGAACCAGATGGGATCAGTTTATCAGAGTCAGGTTGGAGCACAAACCAGGTGAGAAGCAGTAAAAGATCTGCTCTTTAACCCTCCTTACATTTGTGATAAATGATATAATAAATCTTATTTACATAAAAGTATACCTCTTCTTTGAGCAGAAAAAGGAAAAATTCAGGGTTTTTTTGCACTAAGGTTATTATCAGAGGTGCATATGTTGATGTAATGCAGACAGGTATTTGTCAGGGGTGACAGGATGTTGTTTTGAAATAATTAAAATTTCTTTAATGGCAGGAACGTGCTATAAATTTACATAAAACATACAGCACAAGCCAAAAGTTTGGACATACTTTCTCATTCAATGCATTGTCTTTATTTTCATGACTATTTACGTTGTAGATTCTCACTGAAGGCATCAAAACTATGAATGAACACATGACAAAAGAGTTGAAATAACTGAAAACATGTTTTATACTCCAGTTTCTTCTAAATAACCACCCTTTACTCTGATTACTGCTTTGAATACTTTTGGCATTTTTCAAGATGTCATCTCCTGAAATGGTTTCCACTTCACAGCTGTGTCTTATCAGGGTTAATTAGTAAAATTTCTTGCTTTATCAGTGGGGTTGGGACCATCGGTTGTGTTGTGCAGAAGTCAGGTTAATACACAGCCGACAGCCCTATTAGACAACTGTTCAAATTCCTATTATGGCAAGAACCAATCAGCTAACTAAAGAAAAACAAGTGGACATCATTACTTTAAGAAATGAAGTCAGTCAGTCCAGTAGATAGTCATAAAAATAAAGAAAACGTATTGATTGAGAAGGTGTGTCCAAACTTTTGGCCTGTACTGGTCATACTTTAACAATAAT
Source organism: Thalassoma bifasciatum (assembly GCA_008086565.1). Lineage (NCBI taxonomy): Eukaryota > Metazoa > Chordata > Actinopteri > Labriformes > Labridae > Thalassoma > Thalassoma bifasciatum. The sequence goes on from RPOG01001271.1 coordinate 124,160, forward strand.
AGTCATAACTAATTTTACATGTAAATAGCATAGCATGGAACCATCCATGTAATTTTCAATCAATTCAAATCAATGAAAGAAAACTGAAGTTATAACAAAATAACTTTTGAAACCAGGTCAAATTGACCTGAAGACAACAGGAGGGTTAAATGCTCAAATATGCCAACTCTCCACTAAAAAAACCTCTTCATCTTTGTTTTCCAGGTCCAAGCGGCCGTCCCAGTGGCTGAGTCTGGACCGCTCTCAGCTGGGACTCCTGGCTCAGTCCATCAGGTCACTGAGGCTGGGGGGAGCTCAGTCAGACAGAGACTCCTGAACACAAACCTTTTGTTTGTTGCCAATAAACTGAACTGAAAAAAAGTCTTAACTGCATGAAAACACAAACACAGAAAGCACAAGCTCACAGCTCTGGAACGGCCCTGATTCATCAAACTGTGCACTGCCACAGCTGTTTGCAAAACCATGTTACGTTTTGGTCCTTCAGGCTTTGTTATTTTGAGATATTATAGATTTTGGTGGGGGGTTCTGCCTTTATTTGAAAGGAAAAGCACCTAAAAGGATTAAGAGTGAGGTTGACAGACAGCAAAGGGCCAGGGTGTCCCAGCCTCTGTTCAGATCCTGTGCTCTAATCAAAGACAGACTGTGGTGTCTTCATGTGTTCAGGGTGCACAACCAAAACAAGTTTTCAGGGAGAGCAGCAGATGTAGCATAATTCCTGTGAGAGCTCTTCTTAAGATCCAATCCAACTCTCAAAACAAACTGATAAATCTTCCCAGATCTTTGTGTTATTATTTTTGGGGATATATTTAAAGGAAAATGTACAGTGAGTGAAGAATTCTGTGAATTTGAAACCAGACCATTCGAGCAGAATTCCAACAGTGATCGGCACAATACACCAACCAGGCAAAACATTATGGGAGTGAGACCAAAAATATTGACTGAAACTCATTACAAAGAACGATTAAATTGAAATAGTCTGTTTATCAGCTGATAAACAGTTTGCTAAATTTTGCAGGTTTGCAAGACCCAAATTAAACAAATTGCCCCCCGAGAATAATGAAGACTCCTCAAAGTGTAAACATCATTATCAAAAAGACAGTGGTGGCACCTATTTCACTGCCCTGAGCTCCACATTTAGCTCCACATTCAGTTTATTTCCCGAGCAACTTACAATTGGAAGTGGTGTAGAAAAAGGTCGACTCTGATTGGCTGTTATCACACACAATTCTACCATGTTTGATCGATCAAATATGCTCAGTTGATCATCCTAATTGATCTGAAATTGATCACAATTAGGAATCAGGATCATATAATTGCCCAGCCCTACATTGAGGTACATTTTTTCTCACTTCATTGGCTTTTTAAGCATTTTAGGTGTCATTTTTGTCTTTTAATGTCTTCAAATAAGACTTTTCTAGACTCATCAGATGAATGTGGCTCATATTAAATCTAATAAGACCATTTTTACCAGAAATTAGACACAAAACATTGTTACATTTCAGTTTTTTGCAGCAGTAACTGGCCTACATTGTAACTGAGTTCGTGCTGCTGCTGCTGCTCCAGAGAGTGTTTGACTCCTGTTTGTGTTCATGATTGTTTTATTAGTCTCTTTATGACTCACCACACGCTGAGCTGTTTTCCAGCTTGATGAATTAGGGCCATGTTCCCTTATTCGTACTTGCACTCTGGAATAACCGAACCGTAAGGTGCTTTTGTTACCTGTTCCTCTCCTTTGTATCTCCTGTTGATGAATATCAGTCATGAAATGTGACCTGCTGTCGACCGTTCACGTTGGTTTGAAGACGTTTCATATCTCATGAATATCTGAGTAGTTGTACCTTTGAGAAAAAGAAGCAATACTTATTTAATAGTGCCAAATATTCTGCACACCAGCCTTGTGGATGTCAGTGACTCTTTGTTTATTGTAACTTATTGTCCGCATGAGTTTTCTGTGGATGCATGATTCAACAAAAACACAGTAGTTCTTCCTAGATCTCGTGACTTCCAGTAAGTGTGTTTTTTATAGAGGTAGGGTTCAGTTTTGTAATTCTCTTGCTCTGAAAATTAAAAGTGTTGACTTGTTTATTGAACTCAGTAGGATGTCTTCCAGTGAGGTTTTTGCAGTTGCACAAATCTAGGCCCTCTGGTGGCTGTTTCAGGTATTACAGTGTGTGTCAGGTATATTTTGATAGTGATGTTTAGATAAGAAGGGAAAAGAAACTAAATTTGATCTCTGTGTTTGTTTAACAGAGGTTTTGTAATGTGAAGTCTGTGAAATGATCCCCCAGCATCCTCTTCTCAGTCTCTGAGTCCTTTCTCTGATGTCAGCTGACAATCAAAGTCTCTCAATAAAGCCTTCCTACGTTTACCTGACGTCTTCTTCTGCCTGCACTGAAGGTTTATAAGGTGTAAAAACTCATGAAACACTTTCATCCTGCTTTTTTAGCTTCACAACAAACATATTTATTTAAAATGCTTTTTTTCTTTCTGTTTTGTTGATAGTTTTTTTGCCCACACCAACTCAAAATTTTGAGATAATAGTCAAATTATGTGATGAATGTCAAAATGTTGACTATTGATCTCAAATTTTGACTTTTTGAATTTTTATCACAAAAATTTTGCCTTTTTTTCCCAATGTGTTGACTTAATCACAAAACAATCAAACAATCAATCTTAATCTCACAATTTTGATTTTTCATCCCATAATCTGACTTTTTGTCTCATATTTCCCCTTTTTATCTCAATATTTTTTACTTTCATTTCAAAATTTTCACTTTTTATCTCACAATTGTGACCCAGCATTTTACCTATCTCAGCATTTTGTTTTTGTTTTTCAATCAAGAATTTTCTTTTTTCCCCTAAATTTCACATTTTCTCTCATAATTATGACACACTTTCATCTTGTTTTAAGCGATCTTTTATTTCCGTTTTCACGACTTGTCCTGAGGAACCCTCCTCATCCCTCTCTTTTCCAGTGCTTCCTTGGAAAGTTGACCGAAGCTCTGTCCGTACAAGAAGCGGTATCCTGTGAAAGGCACGTGCTGACTTAATGTCCAGAAGCCTTGAAACATGTTTGATCAGCACTTTTCTAACAGTGAGTCAGACCTGGGATGTGTCCTGTGAAAGCTGGCACCACCCCCTTGTGTGATGGAGAGATGGTGGGCATGCTGGTTCCTGAACTGTGCCCCCTCCTTGTGGTATTATGGGATGTGGGATCGGCCCGCTGATGCTCTCCAAACTGGATCAGAGCCTGGTTGGTCGTCATGGGGAAGCCTTTGCCGAAGAGGAAGCGAGATTTGGGCACATGTCCAGTGAATCCTATAAAGAGAGATGACTCAGTGAGCTGCTGGGATGTTACACAGGAAAAGGAATGTTCCAGAATAATGTTTCATGGCTTTATTTCCTCTTTAACAGGAACGTTTTCAGACTTTTCTGATTAATTATTTAATTCATTTCTACTTCTACTCTTATAAGTGCCACTCAGTGGCAGCTTGTTGCAGCAGCAGCATTGCATTGCTGCTGTGACTGTGAATTTCCCTTCGTGGGATGACTAAAGTATCTCATCTCATCTTATCTTATCTTATCTTATCCTATCTTAAACCCACACACTCGTTACCTAAATCATACTACAAATATGACTCCAATTAGATGCCACAGTTGAAGAACCGTGTGCCCAATGTTTTATACCCCGCCCCTAATGGCATGTATTTGATGAGCAGTGTGTTAAGTAACAATAGTCATCATCTATGACTCTTTCATAAATTTTTCCAGCTTTTACACCTTTATTCACAGGGGAACAGGGTGAGAGTGGAGAGTGACAATAATCGTGGCCAGAGATCCATTTTTCTATGACCCCTAGCTTTTGTTGTACAAGGTCTTAACAAACACACTGAAATAAATAATTTTCTGAGTATGTGTCTATTTATATTTTCTCTCAAGGTCACAAACTAGACCAAAATGTCCAAAGAGACTAAAGGTCTCACTAAATTACATTTGGACTGTGCACAGGCTGTTTGTATAAAGCCAAAGCTCCGTCAGTCTGCAGACACAGTAATATATACATACTTTTTGAAGGGCAGGGATGAAAAGAATCAAAAAGGCACAAACAGTGCACCCAAGAAGGTTTATCATGTTGTAACCAGCTAAGGTGGCAGATGCCAATTGGTGTGACTCGCCAACCAGTAGGAACAAAATGAACATTCGTGCTCATTTTGGCTCCTAAAAGGCAATTTAGAGCATGTTTTGGCTCTCAGGGGGGCACCTGAGTGTTTTTTGGCTCGCAGTCAGAAACTTTATTGTAAGTCTTTGCTCCAAAGAGAGAACCCAATCTTATGTCAAAGCTTAATTTCATCATGTTTTAACTTGCCAAAAGGACAGTCTGGTGTGTATTGCAATCCAGGAAGGCACTTTGGTGTGTTTTGTCACTTAAGGGCACGTTTCATCTTTGAAGAAGGTATTTTAGCAAATGTTTTGGCTCTCAAGAGGATAGATTATCATGTTTAACCAGATAATCCAAAAGATGACGGTTAAGTGCCATTAGCCAACCAAGAGGGCACTTTTGCATGTGTTTTGCCCCATAAGAAGCCACTCGCACAAGCATATAGGCTCTCATTAGGGCATGTAAGCACTTGTTTGGACCCCTAAAAGGACTCTGGTGCACATCTTTTATCCTGAAAGGGAACACCAGAGAAAGTATTCTGGCCCTCAAAAGAGGATTTTGGCACTTGTTTTGGCTCAAAAGAGAGCACTTTATCACACGGAGGCACTTAACTGTATGTTGAGGCCCTAAAGAGGGCACTTAACTGTATGCTGAGGCCCTAAAGAGGGCACTTAACTGTATGTTGAGGCCCTAAAGAGGGCACTATAATGTATTTTAGGTCCCTCATGAGGGCACTTAACTGTATATTTGAGACCTCAAGAGGACACTGTAGCACATTTTCCCACCAAAACGACAGTTTTGTGTGTGTTTTAGCTCCTAAGAGGTCACTTCACTGTATTTTTCTGGCTTCACACAGTCTTTTTTTTTTTTTTACTCCAAAGAGGGCAGTTTATCATGTTTTAACCAACCAAGAGGGCATTTTGGGTGTTATGCAAAACTAGAGGGTAGTGTACACCACTGCTTTCTGCTTTTAACGAAATCATTGATCATGATTTAGAAATGTGCTTCATAAACATCCAGAGTTCCTCATTAAAAATTGAACTCAGTAGCATACTTGGGTTGATGCTCCAAATCTTATCCCTGATTAACACAACATGCCAAAACAAAAGTTAAGATAGGGGAGGAAGCAATTTGAATAAAGTAGTTCAGCAAAAGGTGATAATAACTTCAGGACTCTTCTGGATAGAATGTTGTACCTGAGATAAAGTGCTTGTGGGGGTCGTCGTCATCCATGATGTATGGATTTCCCAGAGGTACAAAAGGCTTCACAGGCTTGTAGATGAAAACTTTGTCAGGGATTGCTGCCAATGGAGGTCTTGGTCTCTGCCAGAAAAGTAAGAAAATGATTAAAAAAGTCATGATACAGAGAACATAATTTCTCTGGTATAAACTGACAACCCAGAGAGTAAAGAGCAGCTCACATTCTACAATAATCTGTAAATTATAAAGGGACACTTAAAAACAAGGTCAGTGTTAATCTGCTCCAGATCAGAAATTTGTGTAAAACGGTTAAATCTTAGTGGCAATAAAATATTTTTTTTAGGTTGAAAACACTAAAATATCTGTAACATTTTTCCATATTTAGCACCAAAATATCAGGATAAAATGGTGTAAAATTTCCAATACTGTTCTTTTTCACATTTATACTTCTTATGATGTTATAATAATGCCATTATTGCTATCATGTATTTAAATATAACTGATTGATATGAATCCACATATAAAAAAAAACAACGACACAAATTTTAAGTTTAGATCTAATTTTCAAGGGGAAAATATCAGTAGATCTTACAAACAAATATAAATATCAGCACTTCTTATAGTTGGGAGTGAGTATTTGCATTTTAGTTAAATTTTTAGGATCAATTAAAACTTATGTAAAACATTAGGATTTTGATTTGACATTTTTTAAACGTGAGACTTTTTAATTCAATTCTATAAATTATGATTTCTTCTTATTCTGTATTATTTAAGTTGTTGCTAGTTCTGTTATTTCCTTGTGTTATCTGTTATTCCTTTAAGTGTTTAGCATCAAGACACCAAGCCAAATCCCTTGTATGTGTAAATGTACTTATGAATATAGCCCCATTTGAATTCTGATTCTGAATACTCAAAATGCATTTTTTGTTTGTTTTTGTCTTTGGTTGTTGTTTTCTTGGATTGTTTTTCCTGAGCTACAGTTTTGTTGCAAACTGGCAAAACTCATCCTCTAAGATTTCACTCAGTTATACATGAGTCCAATCGTCTCACACCACCTGCAATCTTCTCTGTGACACTTAATTTGCTTAATTTCATTTTCTAACCCAACGGCTGAAAAGGTTAAACCTGCAGGTCAGACACAAGCTGCTCCATGACATGGAACAACGCTGGAGAAACAAAAGTGCAGCATTGAAAAATCAGTGAAACAAGAAGTCTTCAGACTACTTTGTGCAAAAACAATGTAAGATAAAATGTTATTATAATATTTGTAGTGTTTGCAACTTAACAAATGACTGATTAGTAATACTAATTTGGAAAACTGATCCCTCCTGGCTCCATGTCTTTCATTAAAGGAGGATTATGTTCCAGTGAACTGACACTGGAGTTCCACCATGGATAATTAAACAAGAATGAAGCAGATCAGAGGTGAGAGAGAGAGAAAGGGAGAGAGAGAGAGAGGTTACTTGAGGTTGCTGGTTGAAGTAGTTGACAGCAGCTGGGATGTCTGATGATCGTTGGTGGTTTATGGCTTCTCTCTGCTGGTTAAACTCAGACATCGCTCTACGACATGTTTCCATATAACTGGTGGCGAAGTGGTTCTGACGTTTGGGAACGTAACCTAAAAGAGCAACGAGCAACATTTACAGGTCAGCTCACCTGGTTTGACAGTTCGTCCAGACATGAAGATGCTAATGGTTTGATGTGAAACATGTTATGTATAGAGTATTTTCAAGGACAACAAGTCATAGAGGCAACCAGACATAACTTTTAACATCACCACTGTGAGCAAACAAAGCCTAATCAATCCAAATAAACATTTGTTTTTTGATAATTCTTTACATAGAATATAAAGAATAAGCTTTGAAAGCAACTTCATCAGTTTTGAATAGATGCTCATGAGATGTTCAGTATATTCGTTGACCCCTCTGTGTGAGTGTGTGATATCTACCTGTGTATCCATGTATCATCTTCAGGGTCACAGCAGCGTCAGAGTGCACAGTGGGGCCACGACCCCTATAGACCGGGTGAGTGGCACATTCTGCTTGAGGACGGCTGAGCATTTCAGATGTGAGCTTACCGTAAGACTTCCCCATGTTGTACTTCAGCTGTGGGCAGTAACCAGTAAACCTGAAAACAACAAGGAGTCCAAGGTTTATAAAAAAAAAAAAAAAAAAAAGACCAACAGACTGAAGGAGTTGCTTCAAAAACAAATTAAAACTGACAATTAAACACAAGCTCTAACAGTGGAAAGATTGTTATAATGGTTGTAGGAGCCAGTGACAATTAGAATTAACACTTTCCCTCTTGTTTTATCACTGGACAAGTGAAAAAAATTCAGTCTTGCTGACTATCTTGGCCACATCACATTACGGAATAACGGAAGTGATGATGATCTGCAGTCTCAGGGCTGCAAACTTAATGCACTGGCCATCATACTAGCACATACATTTCCAACGGGGTACCTGCAGGTTTTTGCAAGTCAAATTTGAGACTTTTTCAGACCATTTCAAAGCCACTTTATATCAGCAGCTTGTAAGAACAGTTTAACTTGAAATCTCATTTGTGAAAGTCACGCAAAATAAATAAATAAATGAAATAAAACCAATAAAACTTTTACAAATCCTGCCCTGATAGAGCTAAGACCTTTGAGTAATTTATTTAAGACCAGAATATAACATTTTAATGAATTTAAGACTTTAAAGACTTTTCAAGGATATGTAGGAACCCTGTCCAATGTGCATGTATTGTCTTATAGTACATCGCTTCATACTACTCTACCACTGGTGCAGCTAAAGTAAAGCTTACAAGGTAAAATTAACAAGATTGAAAATGACAAGCTGCATGTTTGTGTCTCATAATGCTTCAAGGTTTCATTTGGTGCTGAGAAATTAAATTTGTGTTCATGAAATTATGAGAATAAAATTATAGAGCAGCTGGTCCAACCTGCATTAATTTAATCCCCCTTGAATCAATTTCTGTTTAACTTCTTTATTCTCTTTCAGTGTTGGTTTGACTTTGAGTCTTTAATTTGTATAATAGAAATATGAAAACATCTATATATCTATCCATCCTTATACATTAATTATAAAATTATAGCAATAATTAAATAACATTAAATATGATCAAAATCATGACATATTATGTGTTCTGGAGATCAAACGATTGAAATACAAGCAATTATTTTACTGGAAAAATTTGGGCTTGGTATAAGTGACAAAAGGTGATTTCCTTTTTTTTGTTGGAAGGACTTGACCAAATCTCTTTTTGTGTTTGACCATTAAGAACTGTTGCTTCGTTTTTCTTTATAGGCCTATGCCTCAAATAGTATTCATAAGCATTTATCCCTATCTTTATGTAGTTTTATGCTGATATGGAACTATGAGTTTGAACTAAAGTATATTTTAATAAATATAACACAAGCTCAAAGACAATCTCTTGGAAATAAAAAGGAAACAGTTTTTGTTGCAAATGTCAGTTAAAGTTAGGAGGCATAAACATAAAGAGGCGCATAAATATGTAAATATAGGGGCGCATTTATTGCACAAGCTTTCTGTTTACTACTTTATAATTTGTGAGAAAGTCGTCAGGAATACTAAAGCCAGAATTAAAGCAAGAAACCAGTTCAAAAACTTTAAATATTCATAGTAATGTCAGAGTTTTTCAAATGTTGTCACGTTATTCAGCATCTGTGCACGCGCCCTGATATGACCTGTGATGATTTAAAAGTAAAGAGTCAAACACAGCGACATTAACTGTCCCCTTCATGCTGTTTATGGTGTTTAATGTTAAATATAGAGGTTTAAAGAGGGGAAACAGGAGAAAGAAAGGTGACTGTACTCACCCCGGGATGTAGTGTGGTTCAGGGGGCAGCAGCAGGTTGAGGAACTTGGGCCCATATTTCTCCATCTTGACCCTGTTTGACGCCTGAGGCAGCTCCCGGACTGAACTCCGTGTTTGCTGGTTGCTACAGGGAATTAATCACAAACACCGCTGGAGTCAAGTACCATCAGAGTGACGTGTTGACTCCACTTTAACTGTGGGCTCAGACATTTTACTGTGTACATCCACACGAACACTGAGGAGATTCAACTATTTATTGTTCTTATGGGAATATTACACGATAAACAAACAGCGACAAACACACAACTCTCAGTCGATTATTTCTTCACAAACAAATCCTCATTTAATATTTTTATAAAATGACCAACAATAATACACAGATATATTTTTAAAAAACGACAATTACGAAAAAGAATGATACAAATAACTGTAACAACTTAAGTCGGAAATTCATGTGACGTGATCACCGGCGCCCCCTAGCGGACACCTCCCGCATCTCTACAATCACTGCTCTTGGTTTATGATTAGTTCAATAATTTCTGTCATTTATGCACTGCTGTGATCTTATTCAACTCATTTTTGTACCTTATTTATTTATTTATATATTCAATGTACTTATCAGTATGTGTGCGCGTGCATATCTGTATGCGTATGTGTGTATATGTATGGATGTATAAATGTGATTATTTATTTATTTTTAACAAACTGATTTTTTATTTCCTCTTATTTCTGCCAGATTTGGAGATGATTATATCGTTAATTAAGATTTTGATATTTATATTACTTTTATTTAGAAAATGATGTGTAGAACAACAAAAAGCAAAAAACAAACAAACAAAATAACAACAACCAGTGTCCATCACAAGTCAAGAGTATTTACAGCTATTACTGTATAACATTGACCTCTGAAGACCAGAGCTTTTGTCTGGTCCACATTTTTTCTTTTTCTTTTCTTTTTTTTTTTTTTAAATCTCTCCTTTACTATTTAGTAAGACCTAGTAAGTATAAGAACTAAATTTGGTCTTTGTACAGTAAGTTATTAAGATTTTCTTCTTTTTTTCCCCACGTTGTTTTATTTTATATATTCATTTTTAGAGAGAAAACCTAGAATATTTGACATAAATTTCACCTACCTAGAATTAGCTTTGGAGCTGTGAGAACTTTCTGATTAACCTATAGCACTAGTGGTAAAGACTCAACTTCCCATAAAGCCTTTGCTTCCTGCTGTCATGATGAACCAAGCATGTGTTTGTTTCAGTTTTAGTTTGTTTTGGAGAAATGAAGGAAGAGCAGATCTCCATTTTAACACTTCTCTTTGTTCAAGAAAACGTTTTACCAGATACAACAAAAAGAGGTAACGTATTTATTTACAGTAACAAAGTACTGTTGTTTGAAAACTGACAAAAAGCAAATATTGTATCCTAGTTTGTACCTTAGTTTGGTAGCCGGCATATACCTAGCTTGATATTTAGCACTACTCACAGCCCAGTACTCTTATTGTGCCTTTTTTTTAATCGTAGATGCTCCCTACATCAAGAGTTCACTATGAAGTGTCTGGATTGCAGGACAGTTTGTTCTGATCATAAAGGTTTAGACTCACATTAGATTTGACTTTGGTTGGAAAGATGTGTCAGCTTTATCAAATTTGTTTCTCTAAGCAGTTATTGACCTGATGAACCAACCTGTGAAAAGATTTGCTGTGATTTTCAGAGTGAGCAGCATGTTCTTCATACTTCTATATTAATTCACCCAATCACCGGACCACAGGTGTCAGCCAATCAGATTCAGTCACACTGTAAATGGTCACCTCGGATCCTTTCTGCTTTACTCACATGACATTACTCTTCATGGTTATTACATGGTCAGGAGGGAAACAGGACAACAACAGATGTGACTGTGGGCAGACTGACTTTCAATACTTGTGACTGAGCTTTTGTGTTTTAATCAGATGACCTAGTCTGTCTCCATTCACCTGGGGAATGTAGATCAAATCAGCAGATTGGACTCATTCTCTGCATTCCTTTACTCACAGAGAAACGTTGGTTTGTTGAGATGACGAAACAGAGTTTAGTGTCTCAGTTTGTTATCGTGTTTCATTCTTAGACATCAGTCTTTGAGGACAGCTCTGAGACTTACTGCTTCATCTCTGATTGTCATTATTGACTCTCTTAGCACCTTTGTATCTGCTAAAGAATTCGTTACCTATCCTCCATTTGAATCAGCACCCTTAGATCAATGCTCACTCTTTGTTAGTCTTGGATTCCTCACAGGTGTAAGGAAAAATCCAACGCATGAGTCATTCTTTTTCCAGTATTCAGTCACAAGAATGAACGGGTGTCAACACGCTGCCGTGAGCCGTGAGAGGACAGTTGCTGCTGACAGAGGCGGGAGAAAGGAGCAGAGGCGGATCAGAGAGATGTTTTGAATTCTAAGCAGCCAGTTTACCTCAGCTAATGACTGTGTGGGACGTCTGAACTGCTGCTCTTTCTCCTGCTGAAGCAGAGGTGCCGGGATGAATCTGTACAGGAGTTTTGGGAACCTCATGGAGGCCTGGGTGACTGAAGGAACCCAGGGTTTGGACTCAGAATGGCTTGGGATTAACGAGGAAGACTCACCTTCCCCTTCCTCAAACCCTCGATCAGAATCAGTGGACTCTGGAGTGGAGACAGCGAGTTCTGAGACATCTTTTCCTGCGACTTTTTCTGCCGACTTAGATGCATCTACATCTCCTGTCCTCTCCTCTCCTGTGCTGTCTTCATCCTCCTCTTCCTCCCCTCACCTCCATCCCAGCAGAGCTCAGGACATCTTATCCCAAAAACTGGAGCGAGTGTTACAAAGAGCCGACTCGAAACATCTCAGAGAACTCCCGACAGTGGATGAAGTGCCCAGGCTGCGGCCAAAACGGCACACATCAGAGCTAGTGAGAGGTCAAAGGTCGGAGAGTTTGGGCCTGAGGACACTCAACCTATCAGCTCCCACGAGACAGATGTCGGAAAAGAGCAAACGACCGGTGTCGATGAGTTACGACCTGAGACAAGCTGAGACGAGCTCAGAGGTGAGATAATGTTTCTGTCGCAAAGCTTGTTCAAATATTTAGCCGAGACACAAACATTTATGTCTGATTTCTGTTTGTACGTAGCTGGGATCATGTCAAGGGTTGTAACACGTGTGGTCTTGCACAACATCAACTTGTAAACGTGAAAGGGAAGCCTGAAAGAAAATCTCACGGATTCAACGAGGCTGAACTTTTACTGTTGTTAGAGAGTTGCAACACAAGTTGTCGTCTCATATATTAAGTAGGACAGGCATGTCATTACTCATACAGTATCTCTTTCATGCTCAGCACCCGTCAAAAGTCAGTCTGTGGGGTGAGGGATCGTAAACCAGTCTGCCCAGGTGACTGAACGCCCACAGGTATGACAGGAATGGGTGGAGAGATGTGGGGGAGGCTGAGCAGTCAGTGGGGCTTTGGATAAAAGTGGCAGACGTGTTATTAAAGAGAGAAAAACACACATCTGATGTTTGCCTTCAGCTCCTGTGCCTCCCTGATTATAGTGCTCAGTGTGAAAACACTACACTGTCAAGTTTATCTCAATTTACTTTATTTAGAGAGCAAAAGAATTCTGCACAAAACCTCTGCTCATGTGTTTGAAACTAATACAACATCTCACATGACTTTTGAAACATCCAGACTAATCACTCTAAGATTATATCTAAGTGTTGGGTGTGTATGTTTTACTTCTGTTAAGCCAAAGGATTAAAAGACTGATAGGAAAACAACACACAGTAATCTCATGAGCCATGCTACTGTACTTTAATTTAATTTACTGTACTTTAATTACCTAGTTTTATTTAAGTAAAGCAAGCAAAGAAAAAAACAAAACAAAACAAAAAAACAACCATTTTATTACAGCTCATTTTTAGTGAGTTAGTAAGTTGTGCATAAATTATTAGCTTTCATAGCTAGCTTAGGTTATTGAGTACTAACTGAGAGCTTTTAGTTTGGAATTTGGAGAGTACATTCATGCAAAAAAGGGTATTATCATGTGCTTTATAATTAGTCTAATAATTTGCATGTTAGAGGGGGCATTGTCTGTGTTTTAGATTCTATTCTGTCCCTCTGTTGTCGCTGTAGTAACAACAGACTTTAAAATAAGGAACATGGTCTCTGCTACCTCACCTAGCTGTTCTTGATGCAGAGTAATGAAACAAATCGTTGGCGGTGACCATAATGGATATGACTCAGGCTTTGATCTTCCTCTCTCACAGCTAAAGCGCGTCCGACAGTCACATGAGCTGAACTGTGTCTCTGGTGATCTGAACTTGTGATCCTAAAATCTTCTAAACAGCTGAGTTAGAAACAATCCACCCCCCCAATACTTTGTGAGCCAATCATAGACTGTAAAAAATATGGACGCCATCTTGCTCAGGTAGAAGTAAGGCTGCCACAGAATCTGCTCCCCCTGGTGACTGGTTGCTGTATACAACTGCAACACAACTATGATATAAAACTCCTTGCCCCCATTCATTTGAATGGGACTGTGGTTAAAATTCAAAAAATAAATAGACCTCTAGGAAAAGTTTCTTCCATCTGTATGCTGCAGTGATATGAAGCTATTTCTGGGCTGCATTTTGTCTGAGACAGATGCACAGGAGCTGATCTGATTGGAGCCTCCTGTGTCGAGTGTGTGAAACATCACTGAAGGGCCACAAGTTGTGGCGCCGTGGCTTAGTTGGTCAAAGTGCCTGTCTAGTAAACAGGAGATCCTGGGTTCGAATCCCAGCGGTGCCTGCTTTGTCTTTTAGCTTTAGCAGTCAGGAAGGCCATGGGCGAGTCTCCAGTGTTAGCTAAGCTTGATAGGCCTCCTGGGCTCAACACAGACACCCCGTGTTTTTTGTAATATTTAACTGCAACGTGGGTGGGGTGTTTGCTCCACGATGCTGGACGAGAGCAGGCGCTGTGGCTTAGCTGGTCAAAGCGCCTGTCTTGTAAACAGGAGATCCTGGGTTCAAATCCCAGCAGTGCCTTTACCAATGCTCTTTGCTGGTGAGTGTTTCACCATCATCTCTAAGTTGATGACTGAGCTATGTGTTTGTCAGGCCAAAGCTTGCACGGGTTGTCCCAGATGCTTTTAGAAAGCCCCGTCTCTCCTCGGGAGCAGATTCTTTCAGGTTCTCTGCAGGGTCAGAGCCGGCAACTCACAGCACGTTGCAAGGCTTTGGCTTGATACAGGTAGTGTGGTGGAAGTGTCCTACTGGCATGTGTCTCTTCTTCATTGTCTGTGTAAAGAGGCAAAAACCTTTGGCCTCAGAAATATCTGTTTACAGAGATGGTGTGGCTCCAGTCTGAGTTGGATGAGGTACACACTTTTCTGTCTCCTGGTGCTGTTGGGTACATTACATGGACATCCTAATCTGAGCTGAACCTACTGGCCTTTTAGAAGGACATGGTGCTATTACAAATGATAAATACTGAACACGCAGAGTGGTCTGTCAGAATTGACTCTGCATTACACACTTATCCATGTGTATTGTGTTTGTCATGACTCGTCCATCCAGCCACATGAACCGTTTCAACTTACGCCCTCCGAGTCTCCTGGGCTTTCTTCTTCAAGCGGCCAAGCTTGAAGAAGGAAGCTGCTACTTCCTAACTATTGTCCAAGTTTTCTCTCAATTTTCATATATTTTCACCAATATTTGCTGCTTTTTGACAATGTCTTGCCAATTCTTGTTGCTTTCACCACTTAGATTGTTTCTCTTGCAAAGGTAGTTCTCAACAGTTTGTCTCTTTGCTTGAGCAGGGTTGAGTAAAACTGGTGTATCGCATAAAACATTACTGCAAAATAATTTATCCTGACACATTTTGATTTAACCCTGTGGTGCATAGTGGTCATTACTTAAAAGTTATTTACTTCTAAATTCAATGGTTCATGTGGTGGAAATTCATATTAGGATATTTTTATTCTTCTTAGGGCCTGAAAAAATGTTTTCAATTTTTTTCCAAACATATATAGATTTTTAAAAATGTTACTGACAAACATTTGAGGGTGAAAAAGCTCATAAACTAGAAATTATTCAGTGATAAAATGGATGAAAGAGAGTTAAAATGTTTCACAAAGCATTTAAAAAAAGATTATTCATGAAATTACCAAAATAAGAGAAAAGAAGTCAAATGAAAAAATAAGTCATATTTACATTAAGTTTTCACTCTTTTATGTTGAATGCTCAGTTACAAATGTTAAAAAAAAAATAATCATGCCTTAAAACAAATAAAACACTCAAGGGAAAAATCCAGACACTGAATTCCGTAATTGTTGCATCAGAGGGTTCAAGAAAAATTACACTGTCTGCGATTAGAATATTGCAGCTGGCAGATTTAATCTAATTTGTCATTAAGTTCCCAGCCCTACTTCAGACTGAGGGAACCACTCATGTAGACTCTACACGGAAAATCCCCAGTTTGATTAAGAATCAGGAACTTCCTTCCTTTTTGGCAACAATGCAACCAGGCAGCCCAACCCCATGAATAAATGTTTTGTGAGTAAATGTATTGTCTCCACAAAGCCAAGTTATGTGTGTCACAGTGTGATGCCACACATGCTTAATTACAGGATTTCACAAGGCGCCTCAAACACTTCCTGACCACACTTAAAAACATGACATTCTGAGTTATTTCCTACTTGTTAACCTTTTCCTCACCTGTGTGTGTGTGTGCAGGTCAAGGGTGATGAGAAAAGGAAAGATCTGAGCCCTGGTCTCTGCTACCTGGAGCAGGTGTGCCAAATGTTGGAGGAAATTGCCAGACAGCAGCTGCACAGCCAAGCGTTACAGATGGAGATGGATGCCCTGAGGGAGAATCCAGACATGGAGGTGAGCCAGGTGAACACATCCTCATTGCACCTTTCAGCTCTGCGCTGGGTTCATTAACAGGACGGCAGCTTGTCGAGCTGGTGGTGACGAGATGTTTTCTAACAGCCAGAAGGTTGATTTGACTCTAACAGCATTGTGGTCTTCGTCACTTGGCTCTCTTTCAGCTCCTCGACATCAGTCAGAGCGACTCTAAAGCTGCTGAGGGGGGAGAGTCAGGTCGGGAAAAGCCTGGGGACACAAACAGAGCAGACTGCAGCGCCAAGCAGAGGAAAGACAACCAGTACGGGCATTTCAGGCAAAGATCAGTCTCTGATCCCTCCATTGCATTAATGCATTTAAGTGAGTCACAGTCTGCCTTTCATTCACCTTTGGAGGCTATAATCTGTCTGTTTTTATACATTTATTAGTGCATATGCATTGCCTGTTTAATATTGTTTTTCTTAGTCGCTTTGGTGCATTTCTCACATCACAGTTAACATTTGCACAACAGTTAGTGCATTTATCAAAACAATGAAAGTGTCTGAGTGACCAACATGAAAAGTCCTGACAACAGTGATTATGAACAAGATCATCAAATAACTTAATCATGCTTTCATTCAGATAGTTCACCCTGGAAGTGTTTTCAAATGAAGAGAATGTCAGATATTGGTGATACTACCTGAAAATGCTCAAGAGGGAACTACAAACTGTTTAAAAACAACCTAACAACAACAGAGAGAAAAAAGTTACATATTACTGTTTTAGTGAGGCAACTGAGTACAAGACTCTGAATACTTTTGTTTCAGATTTTTACTGCATATGCTTTTTTTCTAATTTGTTTTCAGCAATTTGCAAAATAAAAATACGCACTTATTTACATCAAACACAAAAAACAGCTTTTGCAACAGCTTGTAGTCCTGTATGGTGCAGAGTAGAATTACTGCAATATACAGTAAACATTACAGTATCGTACTGTAAATATGGTAATTCTTACTGTAAAACTACAGTTCGATACAATACAGTAGATATGTGGTGCAATAAAGCTGTTGTCTGAATGTAAAAATGTACAAAGTGACATGTTTTTGTTCCACTGTAAGATTTATGGGTAAAACAATAACAGTAATGCAGTGCAGAATGTTTACTGTCTAATTTACACACCTGTTCTCCCAACAAAATGTTTGAATGATCGAGTTTACAGAGCTCTTTTCAACATCAACATGTGGAAAAATGATTAAATGTTGTGGAGGTTGAACTAATAGTTATGAGAATATTAATTCTGTTTGGAGAAATGCACCAAATCGACTGAGAACAACTGTAAATGTCTCTGTTCTGTGCTTAGGGACGTCAAATACAGACAGCAGAGGGCAGCACCTGAACACAGCAGATGGCCTGCAGGAGAAGGAAGAGGATCATAACACACAGGTGGAATAAAAAGCATATTTAATACAGACTACACTGGTTGTGGTGACATAGTTAAGGCTTATTTTGACTTTAAGTTTGCAATTTGCACATGAAAATGAAAATATTCTTTTTGAAGATATATTAAAAGTAAAATGTGATTTTCTTTTTCTCACAATCTCTGTTTTGAATACAGAAACCTGCAGAGTCTAATGCTCCCCACAAGAACTGGAAGCTTAAATTTTCATCTCTGAGAAGAGAGGATTCTGCAGTGAGAGATACTAAAGGGTGAGATGTTATATTTATAACCATAAGCTCACAGGGGGCAGTAATATCAAGCTCTTGTGAAGCATGATGCTCGGAGGAAATGCGTGTGCTGCTCCAACATGGCAGCAGGCCACGCTGATGCACTGGTCCAGAACTAATGCACAGAAGATGCCGAGGCTTTGCTTGGAGTTCATTTTAAGTCTGCGCTTCTGCTCCTCCTGAACATTTTGTCCCCTATTTCTCCAAACTTAGCTCTCATATTTCCCTCAGCTTTGTCTTACCTCGGCTCTGACTGATGAATTTTTTATCTGCACAGCCAACAGATGCAGCCATCTGAGAGGAACTGGGCCCGACGACGGTTTAGCCAGCTGTTCAGGAGGGGAAGGAGAACTCTGCCTGTGGAAATGGGGCACAATGTGTCTGCCTGAACATTTGAGTGACTGTTGAAAGGAGGAGAAGGACGTACTCAGAGTCTGAGCACTGTGTGCTTCAGAGGACTCATTCAGCCCATGTGATCAGCCACTTCTATTTATTCTCTGCTGGTTATTTATAAAGACTTTTCTGTTTGATTTAATGGGATTTTTTTTTACCATTAAACAGCAGCGTTATAAGCACTCTACAGAAAATTTCATGATGAACGTCAACTAACATGATGTAAATTTTATAAGCGGTCTGAAATTGTAAATAATGTTCTTTCTGTCTTTTTCCAATACAAAAATATCTGCCTCATACATGTCACACTCCTTTATCTTTACATTTTAAAGGCACTTTGAGGGCTCTCTGTTTGGCATTGTTTACAGTCACATCTTGGCCAGATTTGGTAGAATTTTCCCTGGAGGAAGACACCATTTCCTAAGAGCACCGTCACCATCACCCACTGTTGGGAAGACCTGGCTCTTGCCAAGGTGTGCATTTGTTTTGGAGAGCAGATCTACTTAAAGGAACTGTGAGGACTTTCTGGAAAATCTAGCATTAGCTCGTGGTAGAGACTGCTCCACACTGTCATGAGGGCCCAGGCATGTTTGTTTTTGAAGAATTAATGAAGATCAGAACTTCTTTTGAACACTACTTAACTATTTTCAAGACAACTTTGCATCAGATACAACGTGACAAGGCACTGCAACTATTTGTAGTTACATGAAGCTGTTGTCTGAAACGTGACAACATTGGGGAATGTTAGGGAATCCTTATGTCCTACCAGTGCTCATCTACCAACTACAACTTCACCAAGTAGCGCAGATGTAACCTTGCTCTTTATGAATCATTGAAAACCAAGAAATCCTTTTTACAGAGAAATGGACAGATCTTGCTCCTCACAGCTAAACTTTGCCCAACTCTTAGAGTTATCTAAAGGACATTCAGTCTCAACGCAGCAAATATGTTCAACCTTATCATGGATTCTGAGATAAAGCATTGAAAAATAACAGATTTTGTTTCTGACAGTTTCATTTCAAAGCCTGGATTTTGAACAGGTACATGTACAAAAGTGAGACTATGTCAAAATGACTTAAAAAGTCCTCACAGGCCTTTAAAGAACTGTTCCCACAAATAAGTTAGTTAGGACGTTCATCACTTTCTAGTATTATCCTGTGGTCAATACAATATCCTTACACTGTCTCCTGAAAGTTGATCTTATTGTATCTCAGGGATCTGTTTTTCTGCCTCACAAAGAAATATTCACTGTAGTTCCTAAATAAAATTATCTTTTGCTACACTTTAAAGTTGATTGACTATTCATGAGATAAATTAAATGTGTCACCATTAGAGGTGGAGTTAATGGGTTAATGGAGAGTTTTTAATAGATTTTCTGCTGGTATCTGATAAATATCTGAATAAAAAGCATTACAGCAGGGGTTTTCAAAACTGTGAAAAAAAGGGCAAAATTAATTTTGTGAAAATGACCTTTTTGTTAACTCTTTCTTTGATTGATTTCTGTAAAAATCAGTCACTAAGTGTGTGAAAACATTCTTATTCCATCATAACAGACTGAAGGAATCAAACCTCACATGCAGCTTAAGTGTCTCTTGATACCAGATGATAATATAGTGATCATTTTCGTTTTTTTTAGGATGTAGAGGTTCTGTTTTTTCTTTTTTTTTAATTAATTTTGAGCTGCAAACAACATTTTTAGCCCCAAATATTTCTTATCCTGCATTATGAACTATTTCCATGCAGCAATTTCTGTCTTTTCTGCTCCAATTTCCCATCTCTAATCCAGTCTCGTGTCTGCTGTTGTTTGAACTCTAACATTATCACATCATGATAAATCTATTCATTTCTAGATATCAGTTGTTAGAGTTGTTCAGTTTCATGAGCCTTAGTTTCAAATAAGTAGCCTATGAGCAGCCCGAATGTAGTTTAGTGAGATGTTATGACAGAAAATTTCAATGTAGCTCAAAGTTTGTTCATGAACTTCATTTGGAAGTAGAATTTCAGGGATCCAGTGGGGTTTTTTTTGCCGTTTTTGGATAAAACAATGACTCTGCTGAGTCTCTGCTGCAATGTGACAGATAGAAGACAGGCCACGTGAGTTACTTTAATCTTTTATTTAATCTTTATTCACCTAGGTTGGGGGGATAGACCTCCCCTGGCATTCCCATGTAAAGAGATGTCAATGACAAACACATCCAACCAAACGAGAGAGGGTGAATAGGATTCCAGTCCATACATAAAATACATTTATTTACTATTTATCCAACCACCAGCATCCATGAGTCCCACACAGCATCCATCTGTGCTATTAAATATATAGAGATAACATCTGTGGAGGGATTTATTCACTGTATGTGAGTGTGAAGGGGGGGTTGGCAGAAAGGGGCGAGCTTATAGACGAAAAGAGTGTTGGGCTTGTGGGGGGCGGGGCTCGAGTCATGCCTGCAGCGCCCCCCCCCCCTCGTCTACATGATGCCACAGGAGGACAAAGGGTTGGCGATCTGGCAGGTGCAGGCTGACTGGCAGTATTGGCGCACAGTCTGGTAGCAGCTGCGGTCAGCGTCCCCGCCCCACTGCACGGGCCCGTTAGGGTCAGAGGGCAAACGGCTCAGGATGCTGGTGTTGATGGCCAGAGCAGCCAGGCCATAGTCAGTGAACAGCACCGTCTCACGCCGACACGTGGGGCAGGAGATGAACTTGTATTTGGGACAGGACTCGTAGAGGATCTGCAGGCACTCCTCACACACCGAGTGCAGGCAGGAGAGGATACGCGGACGCTTGCCGGCAAAGTTGTAGGTGTGACCGCAGGTGGGGCAGTCCAGGGGCTCGCAGGGCATCACGGGCCCCGAGGACGAGGAGGACGTGGAGGAAGAAGTGGAGGAAGAGCGCAGCACGTACTGGTTGACGATGACGTCCTCCATTTTGTAGTGGAACTGGTGGTAGCAGATTTCGTTGGCACTGGTTTTGCGCTGCGCCAGGAAGCTCTGCTCCCTGCGCGTCACGGGTACTGGGGACGACACGATCGACCTGGGGGTCCCCGTCATCTCCAGAGCCAGGTCGCTGCACGCCTGATTGACGATGATTTCGCCCTCGCCGCCGCCATCCCACGCCACTCTGGGAGGCGGGGCGTAGCGCGGCTGTGTGACAGGCACGGGGCACTCTCTGGGGAACTTCTCCGACTGGATGATCTTAACGGTGTCCATGGGGATGGTGACGGGCTGGCGCCGGAGGCAGGACATTCGCACAGTTTTTAAGGTGTAAAAGAGAGGGGCTGTGGCTCAAATCAGCACTGGACGACCCTGCCGGCTTCTGGGCAAGGTGAAAATATTACGTACTCTTTTTAAAGTCAGCCATTGGAGGGGACGTGAGGACGGATGGTTGCCTCCATGTTCTCTGCAGAGATGCCTGTCTTGTTGCTTGTGTCAGCCTGAGTCTTTATGAGGAGGAGACAGAGAGAAGAGCTCAGCCACAGCCTTCAGCTCTTAGTCTCTCACTGCTGATATGTACAGATTATTACTCACTCAAGCTTACAGTTTCCGACCAGTGTTGACGACTTAAAGGTAGTTTTTTGTTGTTTCTTCTCGCTTCTGCTGTTGATCCTGTGCTGCCTTTGAAGCTTATTTGCAGAAAAGTATATTCACACACAAGGACGGTAATAACTTCAGCACAAGGGTTTGTTCTCACTCAGAGATAACACTAATAAATAATCTCATATGCACACAGATGCTCGCCTATATACACACAATACAGGTTGGTGTTTTCTTCATTCAGTGGGAGTGGGGTGTTGAGTTCAGGCGGTTTACAAAAAGGTCCAGAAGGTATTGTCTGAAACGATATCCTGTGGCCTGCCAAGGAAACTCTTGTGGTCTTAAACTAGCCCTTGCATGTGCGTCTCACTCAACCGCCCGCTTTACTTCCTGTTTTTGGCTGCGGCTGTGTTACTTTACAACTTCAGTGTGTGAGAATAAGCTCCAGACTTTCTCACTGCTCTTGGTCCCGTTTGGTCAGGTGACCCAGTGTCTGCGTGGCTCGTTGATAAGAGCGGGAGGCGCTCCAAGGGTCCTGAAGTTCCTCAGGAGTGGGAGTGAAAGTTTCTGGCTTTCAGAACGCTGAGCTGATGGGATAACAGTCTGAAGGATGCTTCTGTGCTTGTTTGACTGACTCACGATTCCTTTGGTCCATGTATCTGTGAACACAAGAAAAACACCAGTGAGACACACACATTACAACACACCATCTTTGTTCTTAAACACAGGAAGGAAGTGGTTAATGCATGTCGACTCAGGGTAAAGTTATCACAGAAACAGACTGTAAAACAATGTACTGAGAACCATTCATCCATTATTCTCATTCTGTCTTAAGTGTTGTGGGGTGCTGGAGCCTATCCCAGGTGTCATTGCGCACACCTGGACTGATCACGAGTATATCACATGGCTAACATGGAGACACAGACAACTATTCAGACAAACACACATAAAATCAGCCTGATGATTATGTCTTTGGACCAGGGATGGCCTGATAATTGGTCCAGACCAATAACGATCGGCACAGATATTAGCATTTTAACACATATTGGCATCAGCCTTATTTGTGTGAATAATCAGCCAATCATAATTATCATTTTAAAACTGTGTTTTTTTGCCTCTCATGCAGGTTGATGATGTCATAATAACCTCAATGTGCCATGTATCAGCCCTGCTGGACTCAAACAGAAAGCTGAAAAATAGCATTTAGAAATAACCTATTTTAGTGCTGATAATGTCATTTAAAATCACTTAGATCACTAAGATTTAAAATCACTTAGAAAGTCCTCGCAGTCTCTTTAAAAAACCTTGGTTTAAAGGCATTTAAACAAAGTTAAGTGTTGGAGTTTGTACGATTCAAAATTTTGAAATCAGTATTTTCACGTTTACTGCAAATGAATATAGGTTATCGGCTTCATTGACTACTAATAATCAGTATCTGTGTTGGCCCTGAAAAAACATATCGGTCTATCTCTACTTTGAACAGTGTGAGGAAGCTAGAGAGAAACCACACATGCACAGGGAGCACTGCCCAGCCAAACCAGGAACTTCCTTGTTGTGAGGCTAACCACCTTATTTTTCTAGTTTAACCCTTTAACGACAATCGTTTATTTGATGCATGAGTTTCATAGACCTTTATCTCATCGATTCACTACATGCAGCTAAAGTTGTATTTTGGCCCTTTAAAATATTTCCTGAATTGAAAGAATGCAAATTTATAATAAAACATCTGCTAGCAAAGCTGCAAAACCACCCAATTCACTGAATGTGATCCAAAATTATATCATAAACAAAATGATGTGGCAATGTTTTAGGGGAGAATATGTTGAAAGGGTTAATTAACATCTCAATTACAAACAATTAAAATTCCCAAGCTACTGACAGGGTTAAACTTGCAAATAAGTTATATTCAATTGTCCAGAAAAAGTTTTGACTTTGAGAGGATAATAAGGAATTCACATATTCCAACACATTAAAATGTGGATATTGTTACATCATACTATCAGTGTGTGAAGAGGAGTCTGTTAGTGATTTTTAATGAAGGCTGTCAGGACTGCTCGTACCAAACAATTTGTCCTATTTGATTGCTCCCTTTTAAGTTTTAGCCCTTACACAGGATAGGGGTGTCCTGATCCTATAATGATATTATATATCTGCCCGATAGCGATAAATAACTAGTACCAGAAAACATAGGCCTGCATCTAAAATCTCCATAAGAAGCACTCTTATATAAGAAGTCTGTCTCACTCCAGAGCTTCGATCCAGTAGCGCCCATGCGATCACAACAACAGACTGATTATTATTTGTTTTCCGCTCTTATTTTTGGACTCACATGTTTATTTTGAAATTGGAGCATTGGACTGTGAACTTTAAGCAGTTGGACAATGGACAATGTTGTGGGGTTGTTTTCTGTCCTTGCCCGCAGTTGCTCCAACATTATACTGACAGTAAAAAAGAAGTGAAGCGAACTTGAATTGTTATTTTGCCCTTTGAAAGCAGAATTGTGAGCGCAGATGGCCCAGTGGTCCAGGTCACGCTCCATGAGGTTTGTCCTTGTGACGGTGGCCTGGGTTCAAATCTGGCCTGTGGCCTGTTTCCCGCATGTCACCCCCCACTCTCACCCTGTTTTCTACTCTATCTACTGTCCTCTCCTATAGCATTAAAGGTATAAAAGCCAAAAAAATAATTTGTTTTTATTGAATTGATTGTGGTTATTTTTCAGGGTCTTCTAATTTATTTATTTATCTATTTATTATATTCAATCGTAGAATATGCTTATGTTTAAGTTAAATATAGAGGTTATTTTGCACTTTACAGTCATAATATTTTATTTTTATTGGATTGATTGTGATTATTTTTCAAGGTCTTTAAATTCATTTTGTATTGATTTAATTCAGTTGTTGTATATTATATATATACATAGTTGTTGAAAATCAAAGTTGATGTTATCCATTGGTTAATAACACATTGGTCAGTTTTTCTCAAACCCACTGTTGTATACCATTGATGCTGACTATTGTTCTCTGTTTGAAAAATATCACTTCATCAAGCCTTTTATGACATTCTATAATTCAAAAAAAGTAATACAAGTAATTATGATTAGTTCTGATAAAGGTTCAATGTCAGTATTAGCAAATACTCAAGGCTGCAATATTGGTATCAGTGAAAGTGAAAAGGTTGTATGAGGACACCCATAGCTAAAGTTGCTCTCTCTAATATTGTATCATCATCACGTTTTCTTATAATCTCATCTGACTGAAGGTATTTTTGTCCTGCAAAGTCACACAAGACTGAGGGGTTGGGAATGTAAAACACAATGCACATTTTTTGCTGTTTCATCCATAACATGGCAAAAATTAAGTCAATGCCAAAAAAAAAAACCTTTTCCAATTATCATTCTGTACAGTAGGTGTTGCGTTCTAGAAAATAATACTGGTCTTCGAAACTTCCAGGTTGTTGAATAACTTTTTGCTCAACAAGTGTTTGTGTC
Organism: Thalassoma bifasciatum; assembly: GCA_008086565.1. Taxonomy (NCBI): domain Eukaryota; kingdom Metazoa; phylum Chordata; class Actinopteri; order Labriformes; family Labridae; genus Thalassoma; species Thalassoma bifasciatum. Next base: position 149,319 of record RPOG01001271.1, read on the forward strand.
TCATTTTTACTTAACATTGTTTTATTAGATTTAATATGAGTCACATTCACTTGCCAAATCCATACACTTAAAGAGAAATGTGCTTGTTAAGTTATGTCTATTTGAACCTTACTCCTATTTAGAGAAACCTGAAAATTTTGTACCTTTTTCAGTTTTCAATTGAGAGATATGTTTTATATTTGGTTTCTATTTCAGATGTTGAAAGGACAAAAAATGGAAATGCTTTAGAATAGATCAGTCTTGTAAATCTTTCCCCTATCCAGCTTACCGTGATGCACATGCTAACACATGTAAACATGAAAAAGTTAATTTTAGAGATAGTTCATTCACTTGAGCGATCAAATTTAAACTTGAATCAGTAAAAAAATGTCATATGACCCCCTATTACTCCTCTAGTGTTTATGTGCAAATCTAGTAGATAAGATATTAACATAACTGCCAATGTTGAAGTTAACATTAGCTTTCTTCACCTTTGTTTACACATGCTGTTTTGTTAAAGGAAACCGAGAACAGCGAAGATCAGACTGATGTCTGAAACACACTGTCTGCTCCAAACAGGTGATTGTGACATGTTACGCTTTGCTTTTTTCATGTTTCCTGCTTCCTGTGAAGACTCTTTCAGCCTGTCAGTTGCGTCAGATGGACTCGAACATGCGTGGGAACACTTTACAATCTGCATTGAGGAGTTTGTGTCATACTGCGTGTGGGTTTCATGGAAAAAAGAACAAGTGTGAGGCTGAAAAACGTTTGGTTCAACCAGAACAAAAGCTGCCAAAACAGCAGAGGAGGGAGGATGACACATCTTTCATTCTCTACACGGCTGTCAACAGTGATGATTCAGTGGAGGAAGAAAAAAACTGAGCAGAGGAGGTGACCTACATGGCGATGAAGAGAGGGAGAGAGAGAATGAGAAAGAAAGAGATGAGAGGGAGAGCAGGCCCTGGCCCTGGTTTCTATTTATGGTTTGTTTATCTATGCACGTCTCAGTGGTTTCCTGCCCCCAACCCCTGCTGAAGATCCACACCGATTGGGAGATGTACCTCACATACTGAAGTGTATGAGCCCATCACACTCACGTGATGCAGTGAGCTGTATCAGGCGAGCGAGAGAGCGAGCAGACGTTTGTTTCTCAGCTTTATCCCTTCTCTGTTAATCTGTTGACATGTTTGTTCACTGTGCAAACTCAAACAGACAGAGCTGTTAGATAGAATCATTCACAGTCTCCCAAAATATGTTTTTCCAGCACCGCAGTGCCGCAACACTGCTCCAAAAATAGCCTCCTTCTCATCCTGTCGCGAACACAGTATGTATTCACACACCTTTGATAAAGCTGGGCGTTCACTACAAAACCATGTTTTCTCCCAGTACCTTGATAGTGACAAAATGTGGCAGTGCTTGATGCCTAAAAAGAGATGAATCAGCAAATAGTTACTCTCCTAGTTTAATCAGGAATAGAATACCCATGCTTTTAATAATACATTACGTAACCAATTTATTCCTTCTACATGTTGTTCTATAAAAATGATGACAAAGGTAGCTGGTTTGCTAAGCAGTTACAGTGCTCACTGCACTGAAAAACTGAAATCTTATCAAGTGGTCATGTCTGTATTAGTGAAAACTGTCTTAATTGACTCAATATGAGCCACATTAACCAAACAAACACAGAATAATGTCACACTTCAAGGTATGAAAGAACAAAAATGACGCCTAACGCCATGTAAGGATTAAAAAATCTGACAATTGGGTAAGAGAAAGGTACCTAATAGTTTCAATTATTTGTTAAATAGAGCCAAAATATGCCCAAAAGAAAAAAACAAAAAGAGATTACAATCTTGGAATACTAGCTTTGTTTTGATACAGGAAAAGGTTTCAGACACCAGTATACAAATCTAAAATGTCGGGTCAGTTTACAGCTCATGGGACAAATGTAATGATCCCTATTTATGATTTATTAGCTGGTGTGCTCTTTCCCAAAACAGTAGCATACAACGTAACAATATAAGTTATGGCAGTTACACGAGTCTCTAGTTTTACAGCAGCCAATAAAAACTGGTTTTAGGTTCAGTATCATGTGAGAACAGCAAATACCAACTGTGTAGTGCGACATAAAGGTGAACTGTTAGGCAGTGTCAGATATCAGTTTTACAAATTACATATTTCAGGCTGTCATTTTGTTCAAGTATCTTAAATAATTTAAGATGCAGAACTGAAAAAGGTGCAAATTGTCAAACCTCTATATATTCATATGTTGTAGAAATCCCTGAATCTTTCTTTATACTCTGAATGCTCCGTTCTTAAAATAGCACCAGATTTTAATGAGATTTTCATGACACTTGCTGAAACAATGAAGTCATCACGGAAAGATCTTCTAACTGGTTTATGACACATTAGAGGAGTGGGCCTCAAACACCAAGGTCTGTACATAGCTCTGCCAGGGAGCTTGCTAATCAGAGGGAAGGGGGTTTGTGGAGAAGGGGGCTTTAAAGAGACAGTAGCTAAAATAAGCATTTCAGACAGAGGCTAAAAGCTAGTACAGGGGTTCTAGATGGACAGTACAAAAATGGAAAAATCAGGCGATATCCCCTCTTTAAAAGCAACCCCGACTGTAAGGACTAATAGGCATGAATATGCTTAAATGTTTGTCTCAAACTAGAATTTGTTGTTAAAAGACATAACAAATTGGTTTTTCTTTAAAAAAAATACAGTTTAAAACACAGTTTCTATTCTTCGGGTGCAGCCATTGTTTTACTGCCGCAATGCATTCTGGGTTGATGACGTAGATTGGTTGCTTGGTCCCGAGCATCTGAATTTCGCCGTTTACTCACTACCAGTCGCCGTAAGTCACTTTCAGGAGCGAAAAAAAACATAATGCCACATGTGGCTGCTTTTGGGTGCACTTTTCAGTCCAAAGGAAACAAGGAGACTGATGTTAGTCTGCACAGCTTCCCAAAAGACAAGAAAAGAAGGAAGTTGTGGGAAATCGCTTGTGGGCATAAACAACCTCCGATGGAGCCGCGGCTATGTTCTGGCCACTTCTCCCCAGAAGCATTTGCTGCATTTAGCCGGCCCATGCTGATGAAAGAGCTGACAGGTGTGGGTCATTATAAACGGAGACTAAAGCCAAATGCTGTGCCGACTATTTTCCAACACAAACCCACAAAACTTCCTCGGGAAACCACTGAAGTCCGCTCGAGGACTTTTATGATCCTGTATGAGATCGAGCCCGGTGCAACCATATGATGTCACTACCCAGACGTTATTACGGCGTAAACAACAATGGCGGCCTACAGGTGAAAATATTTTTTCAAATCTTATACAAACTAAGATATTTTGAGAGATTTTATTATGGTTCTTATGTAGCTGGTAAAAACACTGATCATTTAGGAAAATGTCGTTCTGGTAGCCAGGGTTCCTTTTAAGGTTTGCTTTAAGCTTGTTAATTCAGACGTTATAACTAAAGCATGTACTGTGATGACATTTTTGCTGAGTGATGTTGAATGAAAATGTTTTTTTGTGTAGAAAATTGTTTGTTTTATTTTATATCATACTAATTTTCAGTTTTATTAAACTACTCCATTCACTTTTAGTTTAGGTACAAACTAAACTGTTTAACTCCTTAAACTTTCTCCTTGGAAATATATTTGATGTACAAAAAAATCCTAAATAAAAAGCAGTTAAAAAAAATAGCAAATGGACTGTATCTGTAAAGCCTTTTTTCTAGTCTTCTGACAACTCAAAGTGCTTTCACAGCAAATCCTGAAATCAGTGTTTGTTCAAAAATGATGCCTACATTTCTTGTAAGGATAAAAGAAATCTGTCAGTGAGGTACGAAAAGTTTTCTCATTTGGTTTCTCGTATTAAAACGATTTTTGTATCCAGAACAACTTGACGAGTTTATTCTTTTTTTCCAACGCACAGGCAGAATTTTGGTTTAACAAGCAATTAAGGTGTCATTTTTGTCTTGAAATATCTTGAAATAAAACATTTTCTCTTTAATTTGTCGGGTGCTTGGAGGTTATATAAAGCCTGAAATTAACTGTGGTGCAGTGGTTAGCACTGTTGCCTCAGGTGAAAAGGTGGGCCTTTCTGTGTGGAGTTTGGATGTCCTCCTCAAGCATGTGTGGGTTTCTTCCCACTATCCAAAAACATGCTCATCACATCAGGTCATGTGGTGATTGTAAACTGTCCGTAGGTGTGAGGACGCGTGAAAGTTTGTCTGTCTCTATGTGTCAGCCCTGTGATTGACTGAAGACCACTTCAGTGTGTATCTCACCTCTCACCCTAAGTTAGCTGTGATTGGCTCCGGCCCCCCATGACCCTGAACAGAACAAGAGGTAGAAGATGAATAAATAAAACCTGAAAAGGATGATCTTCACTGAAAAATGAGACGTAAACACTTGTTTAAATTTCAGCTTTTAGTGTTAACAAAGCAAGTCATCTGTTCACAGACTGATGCCAGAGTCTGCTCAGTAAAGAGCCAGCCTGTATTATCTAATCCCCCTTAGCCCTGGGGTTGTCTTGCCTTAGGACACTTTGGCATGTGGGACCTTGGACTGTACGCCTGCGACGACCGACTCTACCACTGAGTCACAAACGCCTCGCAGAAAGAAGGACAGTAAGTGTGACTATCTGCTCTTACATCATATCAGATTTAGGTGGCCTAAATCCTCTGTTATCATCAACTTAAATAACCAGTTCTGTTCCTGAGAGATAAAGCAGTGAGAACATTTTGTTGACTTCTACTTCAGCTTCACAAAACACGTTTTTTTTCTGTTGTGGTGAGAACGAGCTTTAAAAGTCAGGAGGCTGCTTGAGAAGCCTTTGAGACTGAGGACAGCTAAAATTACCCTCTAATTTGGTGACAGGACTCTGAAAAAGGCTGATAAGTGATGCAGGCTGTCTGCTGACGGGCCAGCTTTGGTGCAGCCTCCTCCTAATAGACGGAGCCCTCCCCGGTTATGTAAGGAGCTCATCTCCGACCCAGCCACCATATTAACACAGTGCTGCAGCTCTCGCACAGTCCTGACATTGTGTGCGTGCGCACGAGGGTTCCTGTGTAGGAGTGTGTGTGTGTGTGTGTGCGTGTGTGTGCATAGCTCTAGCTCTTCTCCCTGCAGAGGAATTATAACACTAATGAAATCATGGCAGGCATTTGACCTCGTCATCACAAGCAAGAGGAGGAAGAGGAGAGCTGACCACAGGGATGTCAGAGGAGTCTGTCTCTGCAGCAAATTCCTCATACCATTAAACACACATTCACAGTTTTGAGCCACACACACACACACACACACACACTCACTCACACAAGCATCTAGAACATTCTCACCCTCAGACGACTCCTCATCACGTACCTGGCACCACCCTTAGCATTCCAGTGGACACAAACAAACGGATAACAAACAGGAGTATTTTTGAATGTGTATGCTATCTGTCATAGGAGATTTATCTCTGACTGATTAGACAGATGGACACACACTCATACACACACACACCTTAAAGAGATTCCTTTCCTCTCACACTCCCACTATGTTTCAGGACCTCATGATCATGCTGGATCGATCCCACCTGTGCAGATCGAAGAGCAGGAAGGGCAGCGCGTTCTGAATGAGTCATAGAAACCCTGCATCACTCCCTGTCTCTCTCTCCTTTCTCTCAATGGAGACATGTCTCAGAGAGAGAGAGAGAGACACAGAGACAGAGGAAGGTGAGTACACTCGAAAGACGACCGGACGTGACTTGACGTCCAGGCCGGAGACACGGGGATATGGTGTATGGTTGTCATACAGTCCATACGGTCGATACAACTCTACACATAGGTGTAAGTACAGGCCCGACCGTTTCTCGTAGCGGAGCAAAGAGGAGCCTGGACTTCGGGTTGTGATCCTGTATTTTGATTACATAACGCGGTATGACCTTAGCGTGATCTGAGGACAAATCCCCAGATTTACTGTATATTCGCTGACTGGAGGGAAGCGATTTAGAGAAATAATATGACAGGTTCAAAAACTGAAGGATTAGTGTTCAGGGCATGTTGTGCTTTAAGAAATTTTGTGTGAAGATGACGGATGTAACTCTATCGAGCTTTGTTATTAATCTCTAGACACCTGGATTTTTGTGCATGGTTCTTTTTCGACCTGTTTTCATTTTCCTTTACATGTGACTCACATCAGGCAAACAGATTCTAATTCAGAGGTAAACATTGAGATCTTTTTCTGAGATTTCACGTCATTGATTCACGCGTTAAGTTATGAATACATGAACATGTTTTTGTCATGGCATGGGCAGGAAGTGCTTCGGGAGTGTGCTGCTAGGTGTTGTTTTTATAATTCAGCCTCCTGTCATTCATGGCACACATCGGCCATTTTGCCTCGCAATTCATTACAGCCAAGTGCTCTTTGTTCTCGTCCGTGTGGCTCTCACAGCAACATGGCAGTGCTGCTCTCATGCAGGCAGGAAAATAAAAGCAATAACCATCCCTGCTCGGCCTGACACAGACCTCATGGGTGATTTATGAGGGAAAGGTTCAGCTCTTCAATAAAACCAGGAGACTGATTGATTGATGAAAGGGATCGATGGTTTTTCTCCCAAGGAGGTTGTTTGAGTACATCACATGTTTTTGAGGTTGTTGATATCATGACAGCTCACTTTCAAGAGCGGACATCATCTGTGGGATAAAGGGCGAGGTGGCCAAAATATTTGGAGCGTGTGAGATGGAGCAGCTTTAGTGTGAGGGAGGGGTGAGGAGCAGTTATGCAATCGCAGCATGGTGTACCCAGCACTCTCACTGCAGCGCCGATGTATGGCCAATGTGGAGATGCCAGAGTGCTGCTGACAGCTACAGAACAGGCAGTTCCTGCCCTGTCCCTATAACCCTCCACCCATCCTCCTCCTCCCTCTCCTCCTCCTCCTCCTCCTCCTCCTCCTCCTCCTCCTCCTGCCCTGACTGTCTGTCTGTGAAATGTCATGACCGCTGGAGACATGACACCTCCAAGATACCATCTCCAGCCAATGAGTGTATAGTAGTGTGAGACAAGTGTCTAAGAGTCGCAACAAACACTCCTTCGTCCACAAAGTACACACAGGGGTAAGTACGTTTGTACGCACAGACATTTTACCTGCTGGTACTACGTTGTCGGCACATTTGGAGTCGAAGTGTACTGTTGTTTCGTCTTCTGGTGGAGACAGAAAACTACGAGTATGTATCTCTGCAATAAATCGAAATATTCAAGAGGAACATAGGAGAACAGGTGATATATCAACACGTTATGAATCATCTCTGTGAAATGGATGCAAAGGTTTTTCTCATCCTCACCTGTCTGCCTGCGCACTTCTCTTGTTCCAGTTGTTTCTGTAGGTGTCGGTGAAGCTGCTCTGTGAAGATAAACCGAGCCGCTCAGTCTCTTTGTTCCTGGGGTGTCTCACTACGGGAGTGATGCTCTCTCCTCTCCATTCAATTCAAGCAGGACAAACGACACGCAGGAGCAGCAGCAGCAGTGGAGGCGGCGGCGGGAGGGGAACATGGAGGAGATGTAAGATGGAGGAGGCTGTCGTAAGGTGGATGTGTCATGTCTCGAGCTGCTTGCATCTCTCGTTCCTCTTTTCTGTGATACCTCTGTCCTTCAGTGTCCCAGCCCTGATTCTTCTCCTTCAAGCTGCCGATGAGGGTTTCTCTCTGGTTTCTCTCTCTCCACCATCCTTCTCCAAGCTCTCGGTGGATTCAGCTTAATCACTGCAGTGGTTTGATGCCGTCGTCCTCGTCTCCTTCTCCCCTTTCTTTCTTTCGTCTTCAGGTAAAGCCTCACCTCTTCCTGTGTTAATCTCTCTTCTTGTCTCAGCTGCTGATCATCACTCTTCTTTCTCTTTCTCCGTCTATTCCAGTCAGTGCGCCTCACAGTCACACATGCGCAGTGTTTTCACACATACATGCACACTCACACACACTCTCTCCCTCTGTCTCTGTGCCTTTGGCTCCCTCCTAATGCATGTGGCTTGTTTTGTCTGCCCACCCCCTCCTCTCTCCCTCTCTCCCTCTCTCTCTCTCTCTATCTCACTCTCTCTTTCTCTTACCCACTCCCTCGCTCTCTCTTTTCTCTCACACACACTCCCTCTCTTTATCTCTTGCGTTGCTCTCTCTCGCTGCAGCACACACTGCAGTGCCTCTGCAGGCAGGATCACGTTTTCTAGTTGCCAGAGAAAAAATTTCAGCCAATGAGAAACAGTGACAACGTTAGCCACCCCACCCCCTTCCATCACAACACACACACACACATATATTCACACAAAAACATGCACATTTATATTCCAGCATCAGCACACAGCTGTCTGGGATATGAGGCTGCGCACCAGAAGCAATGAATCATGATTTAAAAGAAATATTAAGAAGCACAAGCACTCACATACACCATCATACACACACACAGAAACAAACACACACACACACACACACCATCATGCACACACACGCAGAAACAAACATATGGTTAAGTACACCTACCAGGCACACAGGAAATACAGGAAGCTTGGCACATAGATCTAATCTTGGCGGTGCAGCAGATCTGAGGAGGCAAAACAAAGCATAACATCACTCACAATTATCTCTTTATCAGGCTGCAGAAAAACAGATCCATCATCACGTTCCTCATTCATGTCTCCACTAATTAAATCTTACAACAACAACCACAATTACAACAGAGCACAGACACATCTTTACATCATTCCTCCTAAAGACGTCAAATCCTCTTAAATGAGAAACCTACACTGTGAATCTGATGCTGCTGATTTTCCATGACTTCAAACTTAAAAGCAGCATCCTAAGCCCCAGCCACTGATCTGCAGTAATGTTGCATAATATGGATTTTAATAAGTAAGTGTATCTGCTGAAGCCCTTTCCTTGACCAATATATAATCCTCAGATCAAAGGGGGAAGCACACATGATGTGAATTTTTCTATCAAAGTAAGGGGGTTGTGCTTATATAATGGATATGCTGAATGCATAATGAAATAAGCAGTATTAGCGTAATGAGCAGCAGAGAAGCTGAATATAACACATCAAGAGCTCCTGTTTTTGGGACGTAAATCGTTCTTCTTTTTGCACTTTCTGTTGCACTTCTGAGAAGTTTGACACTTGAGAAATCTAAAAAAAATGTTGTCAACTCAACATGATGCAAGCAGTTCCTAAAACTCAGGTTGTTTGGCAGAGCACACACGCTACACTGCAGTTTGCTGGGCCTTTTATAACAATGACCACATGAATGTCAAGTTCAAGTTTATTAAACATAAGTTTGAGACAGGATGCATTCATCTGCACCAAGTTGAACTACTGACCATCTGTAGGATGGCTCAAAGTGACTCACAACTTGGCAGTGTTAGAAAAGTCCTCCCACATGTGTGGATTTTTTTTATTTAAAGAGAAAAAATGTAAAATTTAGGGGAGTTAGGTGTCTTTGAAACAGGTAATGTGAGAGGTCGTGTTAAATATAGATGCTTTTCATTTTCGAGTGTTGAATTATGGAATGGATGATGATTTGAAGTTGTATATCTTTCTGTTGAATTTAAAAACACATTGGAAGATAAAATAATAAATGATTTCAATATCAAATGACTTGAAGGTGAAATGCTTAAGAATAATAATTTGGAGTAGTTGGGTTTTTTGTTTGTATTACTGATAATCTGGGATGTTTTATGGATTAAGTACAGGATGGTCAAAAACAAGCCTTAGCTACAGCTTACTCCTTTTCTGGTTACAGAGTTTATTTTCTTGTGAGTAAAATGTATGAATTTTTGTTTTGTTTTGTTTCATTCACTTTTTTTGGAAACTGATTATGCAAAAGTTCAATTTCTGTACTGCACAATGTTACCAAAATAAGACAGTCATACATCCATCCATCCATTCATTCATTCAAGAAAACTTGATAATGTATCCCCTTGAATGATACTTAATTGTTGTGATTGAAGTAATTTACACACTCACTTTTAAATCCTGTTAATAGTCCATGAGGTCCTCAGTGGTTCAGCTTCTCAGTATATTTCTGACTTGTTCACATATTATAACCTGATTTGATCCCTGAAGACACCAGTCGGGTATCTTTAACTATCCCATAAATAAAATTTGAAGCTGGTGAAGGGGCCAAACTGTCTCCGCTGTTCAAACCAAACTCAACACCTTTTTTACTTTCCAGAGTATGACAAGGTAAAGTGTAAGCATGTAAATATGATAACAAGTGTGGCTGCACTGCAAAAACTGAGATCAAAGCAAGTGTTAAAGTTTTATTTCTAGTTCAAATGGTCATAATAAGCTTGTTTTAGAAGGTAAAAAAGAAAAAGTATTGTTTAAATGGATTAAAAGACAAAAATGTCACATGAGTTGTTTGTAAAGATTAAAAAATATCTTCCAGTTAGTAAGAAAAATTTACCTGCATATATTCATGTCATTCAACAATATCTTGTAAGTTTCTTGTAATAAGAATCCTAGTACAACAATATAGTTAAGTACATTTTTCCACCAAAACATTTAATTTACTACTTAAAAGCAATTCAGCTGGGATTTTTTGACTTGAAATATCTTGGAGGAAGACATTTTTGGACTTGTCATGAAAATTTCAATCACATAATTTCTACTAAGACAATTTTTCAAATTAAAAAATAATGTTAGCAATTGTTCCATATGTTTTTAACGTCAAAATAATGCACATTTAGCCTACCCGTTTTAACTGTACTTTCTAAACTAGGCAACTGCTGCCATTAAAGAGCAACACAAGCAACATTTATCACTGTAATTAGAAAAGTGTTTGCCAGTAATGACTTGATAATGTAGAACCATTTAAAGGTTTCACATCAACTAAGTACTTTACCCACCTTTTTTTTTCACTTTGACAGCTGTAGTCAACAGAAAACATTCACAATAATTCATTTTTACAAGATGTATTGAAAACCTGCAGATGTATCTGTCAGTGAAACAGGTCAAGAACAAGTTTGAGTTGTTGTACTTGAATAAACAGTGTACAAACAAATAGCCAGCCACATAAACATCAAAAGGTGAATAGAAAAGTTGTTTGTTTGTTTGTTTTCAAAACCAACATGCTTATGTGCAAGCTACTTGTACAGTTATCAGTTAAATAACTTTAACTTATCTTACCTGAAGTTTCTGGAAGATTCTTGATTCTGCTCAATGAACGAAGTTGTCAAACATGCATCAATTTAGCAATGTAGAGAGGCTGTTACCCGTTATGTATGCAAGGAAATAAATTCACCAAGTCATTTGAAATTAGTTTACAGGTGACCGCCATACTTTGTAGGGAATAACCTGTCTCAACCATAGACTGTATAATGAGTGGACGTAACGACGTTCGGCTCAAACTGAAGCCTCCAGCAGATGCCCCGCCCCCTGGTGTCTGGCTGCAGTATAGGTCATAAGCCCCGCCCCCTGGTGTCTGGCTGAAGTATAGGTCATAAGCCCCGCCTCCCCATGTATTCCAGATATGAGCCGGGAAAACTTTAAAAAATTACGATTTCGTAGAAACGTGTCTCTCATTTTTACGCTAAGGTGGTATGACGATGTCATCTGGCTGCATGGTGTTCAGGTGTTTTTTTTCTGAGAAGTTAGTTTCTCATTAGTTATTGGACGTTAAAAACCGCGATATAAGTTTCGTTTTACGATCGTTGACAGCTGCCGTTCATGAGTAGTTTTACCGGGGATATAAGAAACTTTGGGAAAGAGCCAAAAAGAGACCAAACCCTCCGAAGAAGAAGAAGTAAATATTTTAATTTCTCTTTTTTACTTGGCTCCACCGGAAATTCTCTACTGCGCAGACTCTGGCTGCACAATGGCGGCTAGAGAAACGGGGTTTTTTGGCTTCAAAATTGTAGAACGGGGACAGGCGGAGCCACGCTGTTTATTCTATATACAGTCAATGGTCTCAACCATAGACTGTATAAAACAGGTCTCAACACACTTGTGAAAACTCTGGGTTGGAGGGTGAATGTCCCTGAAGTTTCTACGTCGCACCCATAGACTGTATACAGTCAATGGTCGCACCCTGCAGCTACATGCTAACGGTTAAATTAGCAAGCTCTCCATGTTTGGTACAGATACTTAACTTCCCTCTAAACATAAAATTCGTTACTCATAGAGGCCCATTACTGCCAAGCCATGAAAAAAAGATCTCTATCATTTTAATTACCGTTTGAACAAGTTGTTTGTTATTTCCAACTTTTCTTGTCACGTAAACTATATTATGACTAACTGCTGTAACGTGAAAAGGTTTTGTCTATGGTATCTCTCATGTCTAAATGGGAAAACAGAGAACAGAACACTAGATCAAGAGATTGATTCATTTCTTCTTCTTACTTTGGTTAAATATGATAAGATTATTCTGTTTTTGTGCACTGTGGATGGTATCATTACAAATATGTGTTCACTAATAAGGACTTTGAAACCATGGAGCTCTATAAAAAGAAGAATCAGTCTGTCCTGTCAGTCCAGTAGTTGGTATTTCTTATTGACAGGTTGTAGGGGCATTTCCTGTTGTGCCAACAAGTTTACACCCCCTCCAGCAGATGTTTCTGATTTTTTTGGCCTTTTCTCTTTTCTGTCACTCATGGTTAGAGGTTGGGTGAAGACATTTATTAACAAACAACTGTGTTTACTCTTTTTAAATCATAATGATAACAGAAACTTCTAAAATGACCCTGTTCATTTTTTATACACACACTGATTACAAGCAAATAGATCACAGGTGAGGATGGTTACCTTTAGTAGACATTCAAACACATTTAACTTTTGTGCATTTATCAGGACAAAACCACCAGAGTGTGTGAACTTCTTAACAGGGTCATTTTTGAAGTTTCTGTTGTCATTATGATTTTAAATGAGTAAACTATTTTTTTTTCTTAATAAATGTCTTCACCCAACCACTAACCATGAGTGATAGAAAGGTTTTTGTGTTATCATTCATATTTTCTGAGAAAAGGCCAAAAAAAATCAGAAATTCTGCTGGGGGTGTAAACTTTTGGCACAACTCTAAGTTAGCAAGTTTCAACATAAACGGGTGTTTTAGCAGCATAAATAATATATTGTACTCAAACTCTACTTTATTTATAGAGCACTTTTCAAACAGTCAAACATGCAAGCCAAAGTGCTTCGCTAAAACACGGAGACAGAGAATGATAGAAAAGGGTTAAATGTTAAATACTAATAATAAGAAGGGAGACAGCAATCATAAAAATCCATAAATCTTCAAAGTCATGCTAGAAAAAATTATGAGTACAAAAAGAAAAAGTAACATAAAAACGAAAATTTGTTGTATGTTGCAAAAACTTGAGAATACATATTTTTTTAAAGTAAAAAACAACTGACACTGATCCCCCCCCCCCTTTTTTTTTTAAACTGGTGTGGCAGCAGTACATTTCCAAGCTGATTCTATTCCATTGTATTCTAAATGAACTTGAAATACAGAGTGTGAAATATCAAGCTTTCTCTTCTTTAAGATTATTTTAATGTTCCCTTGATAGAGCTGTTGAGCCATACCCAGTTAAAAGCATTTTTTGCTCATGACTCATATTTAAGACTAAGTATGGACCTGACATGACTTCTCATAAACTGAATGATCATTCAAGACAATGTAAAATTTGATGATAGAATAACCTTTGGAAGTATTTTTAGTCAAGTGATCACACTAAAATAGATGTAAATGTAAGGAACACATCTAAAGTTAGATTTTCTATGGGGCCTCTCTGACCAATGGATCTTTTCCAAAAGGTCATTTTAAAGTGTAGGTCATATAGAAAGCACATCAGAGGGTTTTTTGTTTTAAAGACTAAAAGCTATACAAAGTGTTATTATAAACTTTAGCAAATGTCACTTGGCCAAAAACATGACTAAATGTGTGTGGAGGTTTATAGACATGAAGTCAGAGGTCATTTTACTCAGGTTTATGGGGGAGTTAGTCCCTCCTATAAGACTTTTGTCATTGGTGGTGTAAGAGGTGAAGTGCAGTTCAAAGGGAGTTATAACAAACTAAAGATCTGTTATCGTTGCTGCTGAGGTTATGACGCCCGTCACATGCACGAGAGAGCTCACCCTGCCCTGAGGCAAACATACAAAAAGATCTGATCTGTTCTTCTCCTGATCAGTTGGTGAGTTGACAGAATGAGATGGATAATTATATGATGTCATCAACGAAATACTTGAGTTATCTCCTGCTTGGTATTTTGTCCCAGTGAAGACAGACTCAGCTGCACATGTATAATGTTTTGAAATTACATTCAGGCCTTACTAAAATATTGAGCACAGCAGAAAAGTACATCCAAAACTCATATAGAAGTAAAGAATATGTATCTAGATGATTGTAATGTGTAACTTGCAGTAATGTAAAAGGGGAAAAAAGTAAGTTCAGTGAAAACCATACCTCCTTTCAGTCCAATAGTGCTAATCCAGAGACTGTGAATAACCACAGCAGCTTAACTGTCAAGTTGCACCTTAAACAATTTTATTTTTATGTAGTCATAAATACAACCCTGTTATAGTAAAGTTACGGGTGACGAATCACATAAAAACTGTACATCAAGACACTAACGAGTCTCATCTTGATGCTTAATATGATGTTTGAAACTCCAGGCCAAGAACAAAAATGATGCTCTACAGTACCTGAGTCACTCACAACCTTTGGATATCCCCAAGAGTGTGCCAAACATTGTGTAAACCGCCAATGTGTAGTTGTAATATGTTACTTTTGCCACTAGGGGGCTGTCCTGCTTTGCATACTTTTCTGTGCACCATGTCATCAAGTCAACAGCATGGAGCTAAATGATACAGTATATGAGAAAATATCTGTATTTAGGATAAACATTGAATTAAGCTGAAAATACTAATTACAGCACAAAGAGCTTCTTTTTTCCATCAGTGGAAATTTTTGAGAAATTTGTTCACAGATTTTATTTTTCAATGTGGACAGAGTTCCAGACACGGTGATTGATACAAACATTACACTTATTTGACAGCTAGAATTAAGGTGGCAAATTGTTCATCAAATTTAAAATATCAAGGAAAGGTGTGGAAATAACTACTTACACTAAATAAAGTTGCTGTAATGTTTTGGGTTGGAAGTTTTGTGCTTTACCTTATTTTACATTTCTACAGTTATTGTGGCAAAAAAATGAGAAAGGATCCAAGCTGTCTATCAACAATCCACCGGCAGCTGATTGGCTGACACATCTGGTCCAGTGATAAGGTTAACTAACTTAGAGGAGAACACACTGCTAATGCTGAAATCACAACAAATCCTTTCTCAGGTTGGTCCTTTAGCTCAATAACTGCTCAGAGAAACAGAGATTTAATAAAGCTGACACATCTTTCCGACCACCGTCAGCTCAAATGTGAGTCTAAACCTGCACCTGATCAGAACAAGCTGTCCTGCAATCCAGACACTTGATAGTGAACTCTTGATGTAGGGTGACTCCAAATTGACAAACTAAAACAAAGAGGAAACTCAAATAGTCAATAACTTCAACTTAATGTGTTTTGTTCTCACTTATTCTTTCCTATTCGTCAGTCTTCAACTATCAGCACAGAAAGAAATGTTCTGCCTGCATTTGGAGCTCCGATTAGACTGACAACTTTCCAACCCACTTACTCCACAGCCCCTGATTTGACAATCAACCACTTATTACTTTTTGAGTGCTTTTAATGAAAGGACTTTTTATTTTGACTGCAGTAGATTTTCCAGATTGCTATTTTTTACTTCTACTCTAGTAAAATTCAATCAAAGTAGCTGTACATGTTGGACACAACCAGGAACACAACAGAACAACAAATAAGGTAAAATATCGATTTCCTTCGTATATAAAATTGCTGCTGTGGAGAGAGAAAGTTCCTGCTCTTTTTCAGCTTGGGTCAGGGGAAAATTAAAATTTTCAAAGCTAAAAAAAAAGTATAAATTGTAAGTTTGACATGGCAGAAATGATGAGACTATTCTACAACCAACTACAGTAATGGTGTATTCATCACAATCAGCTTTTTGCATTTGCAAAGAATCAAAACATGTCTCAATTTTACTCATCACAATGAGTCAAAATGGACATGTTGACCTTTGTACAGCAGAATCACTGCTACCCATATGATTGAGGCTGATATCAAGTGATGTGCTGCCAACAAGGAATTATAAAAGAGATGAAACAGCAAGTCCAAGGCAAGAGCCATAAATGATCCAACAGTGATGCACAAATTATAGGCCTGCACTGGTCTGGCTGTTCATTAACCACAGTCAGTGATAAGAGCCTGATAGTGCAGGAGTAATCACAGTAATGGCTTTCGGTAAATCAAGTCTTA